>NW_021027269.1:1130187-1162343 GCF_004153795.1 Camellia sinensis | reverse complement strand
TTATATCACTCGGCCCTCAGGCTCTATTTTTTTTTTCTGAAAAAGCCATTTTGTCACTTTTCTGTCCACGCACATCTCTCTATTCTTCAATCTCTCTTCTTTTTTATCCCTCCCCTGGGTGGTTGACGGATAAGCAGAAAGTTGCGGGCTCTTGTCCCTAGCGTTCCACTAAATTCTTCTTCTTCTGCGCACAACAGTGAACTCCCTCCACAGAGGGGTCGTGCTACAACTGGGTGTGTAGCCAATCTACAACTAACATCGGTTGATGATGCTCTCCTGGGGAGTTTGGACGTGACCAGATGTGTCCAGACGAGGGATTGGAATATCTTGATCCAATCCAGTTCGTGCTTCGCACTTGGCTTGATACCTCGTTGCTTGGAGGATGTTGAGAGCTTTCAACCCTTTGTTGTTAGCTTCAGTTTTGCCTTTTCTAGCGAATACGGTGCCCTTTCTGGCGAATATGGTGCCTTTTCTGGCAAGTATGTTGGCAATGGGGAAAAGACAGAACACCTGACTCAACTATGCCCCTAGTTCGTCATTTTGACCATTTTTTGTTTTGGCTTTCTACTAAAACAATTTTGACCAATATGAGAGTTAGATTAATCATGCTTGTTCAACTTTTCTGATTCAAAATCATGCAAGTTAGATTGTGAGCACTGAAAATTTTCCTTTTTTGGGTCCAAGAAAGGTCCAGTTTTAGAAAAATGGAATAATTTTTGAGAAAATTAGTTAACCTCAGTAAAAATTCTCAAAAACTGTTTTTGCAAACGACCACTCCTCAACGAGCATGGAACCTACTCTTGAGATGCACAACCTGGAATCGGAAGTAATAGAAAATTGCCCCTTGTCTGAACGACACTATATGACAATGGAAAATTGCCTCTTGTTTCAATTGCACTGCAGCACACTGTATGGCAACAGAAAGTTGCCCCTTATTTGAATAGTACCGCAGCACATTGTAATCGGTCCTCAAGGTGGCGATCACAAAGATGACAAAGATGATCAGAACCATTACATGGACAAAGATGATCAGAACCATTACATGGACACAATCGGGTACAGAGAGGACAAAGATGATCAGAACCATTACATGGACACAATCGATTTGGGAGTGTTTATGGCTGGACTTTAGAATGAAGTTGCCTACGTATCCCAAACATGGGAATCAAGCCTTACGTAGTTCCGATTAAGGAACACTCAGGTATTAACCTCTCCTTTTGCACTCTAACTTTTGCCAAGGCCGCCCTTTCTGGGTTTTCAACCTTGCGAGATATGTTTTTCTTTTCTTTTCAATTCTTTTTTTTATCTTTTCTTTTCTTTTCATTTTTCGCATTTTCTTCATTTTTCTTTTTTTCTTTTTCTTTTCTTTTGTCATTTGCTCTAACTTTTGCCTGGGTCGCCCTTCCGAGTTTTCGGCCCAGCAAGCCTCTCAAGGGTAAAAGTGTAGCTTTGTCCATGTCAAATGGTTTTTGGATCTCGAAGCCATCTGAATCCAGAAGAATGGTTGCTGTTTGTTGATGCTGTAGAAGTCCATCCGATGGGGGCAGAATTTGCCCCTAGTGTTGTGGATAGGAACTCGGTTGTCCTTCAGCAATACTTTCTTCTTTTCTCCCTTCTGGGATTTGGCATTCTTGCCGATCTTCATCTTTGACTCTTCGAGCGCATTATCTGACATCTTTTGCCCCTAGTTTAAGGGGTGCTTGTCATCCAGCTTTGCAAGCTTTCTTTTGATCATATCTGACCTTCTTCCCTTTAGTCCAAGAGTTGCCTCTGATCTGGCCACACAGGCCTCCTTTGATGGTTGACCATTAGACATTCTGGATCTAAGTTTAGGGTTTGAAAGCCAAAGGAGTCAAGTGTTGAGGCTGAGAACGATCCTAAGCTGCACAATCTCAAGAACGATTCTACACAGGTCTTCGCAGGACGGCGCAAAACATTTTTTGAAATCTTTTAAGAAAGTGACTAATCACTCGCACTGAAGACAACGTAGAACCAATCTGAATCAAGTTAGGATCCCTCTCAGTACTCACATTAACAAGCATGAATTCATTCATTAAGGGCTTAGCACGCCTCTCTTTCTCTCAATTGATCAAATTTTTGCAAATCCTGAGGAATTCCTCCCTCTTTGTTTTCATCACAATGTTCAAAAAAAGGTTTTGAAAAACTTAAGTCAATGCAATAATTTCAAGGCACAGAAGAGTAGGTGAAATGCACTGCCGTTTCATTCAAGTTTGTTGGTATAACAGGCTCAAAGCAGAAACAAGCACAAAAGCATGAAAACCATAGCTATTTCATTCAGATCTTCTGGTGTAACTGGCTCCACGACAGAAGCAGACTCAAAAGAAAGCGAAAAGACAAACACAAAACAAAATAGTGATATCTGAGGTAACGCCCCTGGAATCACTCGACTCCTATGCAACAGGACTGACTCGATACAACAAGACAGACCCAACTGTCATAGTACAAAAAGACTGACTATATACAAGACAACAAAACTGCCTGAATACCCAAGTCAGAAAGTACAAAAACTAGCATTCGCAAATGCTTAAAATAGTGCGTGCCATACGCCACATCTGAAGTAAACTGAGTGCCGTCCGCAGATGGTTCATCTCCTGATCACATCACATTATCCTCCAGGTTCACTGATCCAGTGACAATAGACTTTGCGGAGCTTGGTGGGAGGACGACCTCGTTGTCAAACAAGTCTTGTACTTCGTGGCGAAGACGGAAGCAATTGTCGGTGCTATGACCAGTTTGTTGATGGTACGCATAGTACTGGGTAGCGTCATGACCAGATGGAAGATGACTAGGGAGAGGTCGAGGCTCGAGGGGTTTGAGATGCCCTTTTTCGGCAAGGATTTGAAGAGCCTTGGACAAAGGCATGTAGAGGGCATGGAAGACCCTGCGACCTCGGGGTAGATACTTCGAGGTTTGTGGACTTTTGCTGGACGTGCTAGCAAAGGGGTCGGCAGGCACTGATTTGGTCTTCTAATCTTTCCTGAGTGTAGAATTAGGGTCGGAAGGAACAGTTTTGGTACGACGGCCCTTCTCCCGATTTTCTCGTTGGCTCAACTGCCCTCGTTCTGAGTAACGAAAGTGTCATCCACAGTTTTTGTAGCAACTGCGAGCACTTGCTGTTTGTTCAGTCCCTCGGCTTTCAAAGCCTCAACAGCTTGCAGAAGTTGTTCATAGGGATCAGTGTCTGCCCCCATCTTGTTTTTTCCATTAGCCTCAGCTTGGTCGAAGGTTTGGGTTGCTACATCAGAGCGAAACCCGGTTGTTGTTGACATGCCATTGCCTATACTTGGGATGGTTTTGGGTTGGCTGAGTTCAATTACAATCCGCCCCAAGAGCGGGGTTTCTTCTGGCGTGAAATTTTCGGCATATGATGCAGTCGATGGCGGAACCAACATTCCATAAGCTAGATCAGCCACAGATCTCTGAAAATCGCCGATCATTCCCATCAGCTCGAAAGTGGTGGGCTCACGGATTTGAAATGGTTGGGGTTCCCAGATTAGATGTGTGGCAGGTGACCTGGGTGGGTGTTGCACTTCGACATCGATCCCACCCTACATGATAATTCCCTGGTTTAATGCTGCTGCCATAACCACAATTTCTTCTGAATTCTGTGTCATCATGAGTCTGCTGAACTGAACAGAGATGATGTGACTGGTGACTAATGGATCAGATGAACCGATGAGCCTCAACTGGCCTTTCTCTGCCTTCCCTCAGCAAAGGAAAACACTGACTGCTCTAAACTGAATCTCTGACCTGACAAAGTCTATCAGCACAAATCCAATGAACCTCGGAGAATGTTGGAGCCTTCTGAAGCTACGGTTCCCAAGACGCCTAGCAAAAGAGAAAACAGGCAGCATCTTAGCCCAACTTCACAGGAACAGATACGAGGATAGCTGAATGGTTGTACTCTCTATTGAATTCTGCCAAGATTTAGCTTGAAAAACTAATACCCTCAGGTAAAACTGATTCCCCAAAATACTGATGCCCTCAGGCCTGATACCCAGACTTGCAAACTGATACATACAACCCTGTAAAGACATACTCTGACAACATGTATCAAGTAAGTATGAGCCAAAACACCCCTATGTTGGGGTAGGATTTCCCTGTCCTATTTTGTCAGGAGCTAGGGTTTCACTACGCACACAGCGGTTTCAAACAACCTACAATCGGGTAAGCAACCTGTCCTAGTTTGGAATAGTCACTATGGATTCCGAATATGCACTAGGTCGAATGGTCAAAAGGGGTGCCTCGGTGAAAACTGAGGTTTGTGTTCCTGTCGTGGTAGAGCCCGCAACCGATCAGCTTTATGGCACGTTTCTCAAAGCATGCTTTCGGCAAACCATTTAGGAATAGCATACGGCAAACACGGTGTCCTAGGCGCACCAATGCACATGCAATGCAAAGAAACACATAAATGTAGTCAAAACAAGATATCATGAGTTCGAGTCAAATTCTCTAAATCCCCAGTAGAGTTGCCAGAAATTGTAGACGCGCCCCGAGGACTCCCGAAGCCCTGCGCTTGTGAAGGCGCGAAATCTCGTTTGTTTTCTAGCTACTATAGTTCGGACTCAATGTCACGGTTCTGAATCTAATCTCGCAAAGTGCAATGCAAGACCAATAAATCACCAAAGAGTCCAAATCCGGCAAATCATTTTGGAAAATTGATTTTTGTAAAGAAGTGCCAAACATGGACTGCCACCTAAATTTTTTATTCCGGGAAAATTTAGGAAACCCTGACTCGTGCTTAAGGCCACATGTCCATCATCACCAAAGTTGCCTCGGCTTGAGAACTTCGGTACGAGAGGGGAAGGTCATGCAATGAGCACCCCCGCTCGCTCTATCAAAGATCGGCCTTTACTAAGCATGATATCTTGTTTTTGAAAACACATGCGTTCTTATTCCAGTTATTAGCTAGAGTTACTATGTGATGCACACAACACACAAGTATAGACTAGATCGCCTAATTTGGAACAAAGCATTACATATTTGTTGTTCAAAAAACGGTTTGAAGTTTGCTACTCGCAAGTAGGCTAAATCGCGGATTCAATGAATTGTTCCAATTCATGCAATCCAACCTTCATCCACAGGCATTCAGGCAGTTATATCACATAAGCAAATAGCCTCATGGCAAGCATGCTATCATGGCAACACTTACACACATACAAGGATGCTAAAGCATAAACACTTAGCTAGTACTCCGAGCCAAAACAATAGCTAGTTAGTAATCATGCGTGATCCTAGCTATGTTTACGATGGCTAATGCAACACATGCAAAATATAACTAGAGATAGGCTCGGCTATTCTAAGATGGCCTATGAGATGGAAAATTCGATACATGTATTCAAGTAGGAATTGAAATACAATGCAGTTAGTATGATACGTCGAGCCTGGTGCATGCAATACAGATGAATGGATCCAAACATGCGAGCATAAGGTATGCTAAATGAAATATGCCCTAAAACTAGCCATCGTAAGCGGTTAAGTAAAAGGGGGAAAGAAATGGGGGTTGGAAGACATGCATCACACACACGCACGCTTATTACACCAATTGGCTCTCTCGAGGGAGAGACCGAAAGAATAATAAAAACCATCTAATTAACTAACTAACAAGGTAATTAATTATTACACAACCAAATGAATAACTAGCTACAGCTAATTATTACAACACTTAACTATTTAACAAATTCATTAAGCTACGGAAAAAAAAAAACAGTAAAGAGGCCTCGAGGAGAAGGACAAATGCATGCTCGGTCCGCTTCGCTCGGAAATCCGTTGCCATGCCTCATGTTGCCTCTGTTTGCACTGCTCTGTACCTCTGCAAAGTGTGAAAATTCCCAACACACTTCTAATTCACCCCATGGGCACTGTGGGAGGCCATCGGCCAAAAATCATGGTCATTGGCTAAGATAAATAGGTCATCGACCAACTATGAAGCCATCAGCCAAACACTTGTAGCCGACTGGCACTGAAGATGGCCGATCGGCCATCCCTTCCTGTAAAATGCTCTTTTGCTGCAGCAGAGGACAAACAGAGTATGGCAATGCATTTACAAGATAATGTTTGCAACTACACCCCTTATCATGTTTAAGACTCAAAGGAGTGTATTTCTTGACCCTCGGACTATCAATTGCGCATTTCAATGCATAATGGCCAAAAGAGTCAAATGTGTAATTCAATATCAAATGAAATGCACAAAACACATAGGGGACCTTAACCTCTATCATGGGTGATCAAGAGGCAAGGCAATGCACACACAATGCTATGCAAACTAAGCATGCAAGCAAGCATGCAATGGAACTAATATGCAACAACATATAATGTACTAAATATGTAACAAGCATGCGACAACATACAAGGCAAGATGGATGGGCATGCAACAACAAGTCAATTAGCAAGC
This sequence comes from Camellia sinensis, assembly GCF_004153795.1. NCBI lineage: Eukaryota > Viridiplantae > Streptophyta > Magnoliopsida > Ericales > Theaceae > Camellia > Camellia sinensis. The sequence continues at coordinate 1,155,928 of NW_021027269.1, read as the reverse complement.
ATGTGATAACATGCAATATGACAAGCATGCAACAAGCATGTAAGCATGATGTAAAGTAGCAACTTTGAACAACATGGTAAATGGACTTAAGCTAAAGATGGACAGACCTCAACCATGCCCAAAATTAGTGGCCAAAGTTATGAATTGGAAGCATGAAAATGCAAAACAAACATGCACATGTAAATGGTCCAACACCTAGGCATAGGAGGGCAACTTTCAAGAGCACTTAAAAAGGGACAAATATGGACATGTGAAAAACATTACAAACTCTGAAATCATGCATGGAAAGGTGTCAAACCAACCAAACAACGCAAGAAAAGCGTACAAGAAAGCCCAAAGCTTAAGGCTAGCCAAGGGACTCAAACCATGGGCACAAGAATCAAGCCCCAAAGGGCCAAGGGCACTCAAAACAGTCCCAAGGTAGGTCAACACAAGACCAAAAACATGCTCGAAACTAGCCAGCACAAGCTAGAATACAACTCCAAAAGGCATGAGGCATGCAAGGCTACAAAGGCGTGTTACACTACACCTATCAAAACCAAACATGGCATGAATTATCCAATGAGAAATAGAGTTATGGCATATCAAAATAAGCCCCAAAACCCACTTAGATGGCATCCCAAAGACCTAAGCATGGAGGCATACACAATGGTCCATTCATGAGGCATAAAGCACCAACTCTTTAAAACATTAAAGGAGTGATAAGTGCAAGTGTATGAGCATGAAACATGGACTGAAATAACATAACAAATGATGCCAAATCATTGAAATGAGCCAAGTAATGCATGCTAGAGGACTCAATACTCAAAGCTAACAAGTTAGATTGAACCATGGCTATACAAAGCAAGTCATGCATGGCTAAAACAACCTAAATCAGAGCTAGAGCATGCTAAAACATGGACAAAAGCTTCTTGAAGTTAAGTCAAAAGCATGCTAGAATGACATGTTAAGGCATGATGCATGTTAAGGCAAATAAGAGGATTGCAAGACAAGTACATGAAGCATGTAAGAGCCAACTAAACCCACCCAAAATAGAGTCATGGCATGCTAAAACAACCCCAAAAACCCACTGAAATGGAGTCAACATAAGCTAGAAAGACATGCTCAAACATGAAGCATATAAGACTAGTTTGTGTGATTTACACTACAAGTGTATTAGGTATGCATGGAATGAAAAAACCAAGAAAAAACAGTGTTGCATCATGGAAAAACAAAGCCTAATACATACTGAAATGAAGCTACAACAAGCTAAGCCAACATGCTACCAATATAACCCCCTTATGCAAGCATACAAAACAACAAGGAGAAGGGATGACCCTCTCCTATTTAAGACCTCAAAACTACCTCTCCACCACTGAAAATACTCTGGATTTCAGTGGTAGAAAGGTCATGCAAAGCCAAGAACAAGGGCCAAAAGGGATGGCCTAAATCAAGGCCTAACAAGGCCTAAGAGGGGCGTAGATCACCCCCAACCTCAAACTGAACTTAAACAAAGATCTAAAGCATCAAAAAATAGAACTTTTATCAGTTAAGAGTTAAGCTTTAAACAATAAGCAAGTAGGTCTAAAAGCTAAAACAAGAATGGGGGTTTAAAAGCAAAGAACTCACCCTTGAAGAGCACCTTCAAGAACAATGCTCCAGCAGCCTTCTCTGATCAAAACCAGCCCAAGAACACTAAAATCACCCTCAAGGGACCTCAGCTCCAAGAGGATGGTGTTCTAGTGTGTGTTTGTGTACAATAGTAAGACAAAATGACACTTTTGAAGCACAAAATGAAGAATCAAGGCAAGATAGATACAAAACTATATCTATCACTCTAACCCTAATTTTCTGAACCTCTGGAAAGGAAGGAGGAGCTCCCTCTTTATAGAAGTTCAATTCCTAAGCTTGTTGAGCAAGCTAAGCAATTGAATCAAATCCCTCCATTCACGTGTATGGAGGATGCAAATTGTGCATGCCAGCTATGACAGCTAGCATAAAATGCCTGCATAAAGCAGATGAACAGGGCTTGGCCAGAAAATATGGCCGATCGACCAACATAAGTGCCGACCGACCAAAAAAAGTGCCGATCGGCCAACAATTTTGGCTGATGGCAAGAAAATAAGGCCGATGGCTTCATGCCTTGGCCGATGGGTTGAGGGGATGCCCAACAAGCCACCCTCTTCCCTCAGAAGCAAAAACACAAGTGCTTGGTCCACAACCAAGCACAAAACAGACAGGTTGAGAGATCTTGAGGCAAGGTGCGCGACCGAGACCCCTGAGAACTCAAAACGAACACGAGCATGGATGATCATCGAGTGTTCAAACGATGACGTCCAAGTCTTGAGGACGGTCAAAAATGAGGTGTCTACATCATGCATGGCCCAGTTTGATTAGCATGTAGTTTAGTTTATATTTGTTCTTTTTATTTGTTAGTTGTACATTTGTGCATGTTTATCATTAGCAGCTTCAAATCGGTCCTAGGAACCATCATTGTGTGTATTAGCTGCATATTAGGAAATATTTACTTTATACATGCATGTAAGACGTTGAAAGTGGGCGACCGAGTAAGTCATCTTTTCCTCCTTTGCATATCCTTGTTTCTTGTATTGTTTTTCAATTATGCAAGTTAATTGGTTTTCTATGCAAAATTGGGTGTTGTGTATGTTTTTATAACTATTGTTTATTTTAGGTTAAGTTTATGGTCATGTTATGTTAAAAATCTTATATATAGATATATTTATAAATCATTATTTTACAAGGGACCCGACCTTATTATTTAAATCTAAAATAGACAGTATTTATTTTCTTCAAATCACATAGTTTAGGTTATTTAAAGGCTTTAGGTCTAAAAATGAGGTGTGGCCAATATTCGGATTGGGCAAAAGGAGGTGTTTCCATGTAAATGGCCTTCTCCTTTTGTACCTAAGCTCCCGAACTCCAAAATCTGCTCTTTGATCAGTGATTCACCGGCCACTAGATCGATGAAGAATCTCTCCAAAATCTGCTCTTTGATCAGTGATTCACCGGCCACTAGATCGATGAAGAATCTCTCCAAAATCTGCTCTTTGATCAGTGATTCACCGGCCACTAGATCGATGAAGAATCTCTCCAAAATCTGCTCTTTGATCAGTGATTCACCGGCCACTAGATCGATGAAGAATCTCTCCAAAATCTGCTCTTTGATCAGTGATTCACCGGCCACTAGATCGATGAAGAATCTCTCCAAAATCTGCTCTTTGATCAGTGATTCACCGGCCACTAGATCGATGAAGAATCTCTCCAAAATCTGCTCTTTGATCAGTGATTCACCGGCCACTAGATCGATGAAGAATCTCTCCAAAATCTGCTCTTTGATCAGTGATTCACCGGCCACTAGATCGATGAAGAATCTCTCCAAAATCTGCTCTTTGATCAGTGATTCACCGGCCACTAGATCGATGAAGAATCTCTCCAAAATCTGCTCTTTGATCAGTGATTCACCGGCCACTAGATCGATGAAGAATCTCTCCAAAATCTGCTCTTTGATCAGTGATTCACCGGCCACTAGATCGATGAAGAATCTCTCCAAAATCTGCTCTTTGATCAGTGATTCACCGGCCACTAGATCGATGAAGAATCTCTCCAAAATCTGCTCTTTGATCAGTGATTCACCGGCCACTAGATCGATGAAGAATCTCTCCAAAATCTGCTCTTTGATCAGTGATTCACCGGCCACTAGATCGATGAAGAATCTCTCCAAAATCTGCTCTTTGATCAGTGATTCACCGGCCACTAGATCGATGAAGAATCTCTCCAAAATCTGCTCTTTGATCAGTGATTCACCGGCCACTAGATCGATGAAGAATCTCTCCAAAATCTGCTCTTTGATCAGTGATTCACCGGCCACTAGATCGATGAAGAATCTCTCCAAAATCTGCTCTTTGATCAGTGATTCACCGGCCACTAGATCGATGAAGAATCTCTCCAAAATCTGCTCTTTGATCAGTGATTCACCGGCCACTAGATCGATGAAGAATCTCTCCAAAATCTGCTCTTTGATCAGTGATTCACCGGCCACTAGATCGATGAAGAATCTCTCCAAAATCTGCTCTTTGATCAGTGATTCACCGGCCACTAGATCGATGAAGAATCTCTCCAAAATCTGCTCTTTGATCAGTGATTCACCGGCCACTAGATCGATGAAGAATCTCTCCAAAATCTGCTCTTTGATCAGTGATTCACCGGCCACTAGATCGATGAAGAATCTCTCCAAAATCTGCTCTTTGATCAGTGATTCACCGGCCACTAGATCGATGAAGAATCTCTCCAAAATCTGCTCTTTGATCAGTGATTCACCGGCCACTAGATCGATGAAGAATCTCTCCAAAATCTGCTCTTTGATCAGTGATTCACCGGCCACTAGATCGATGAAGAATCTCTCCAAAATCTGCTCTTTGATCAGTGATTCACCGGCCACTAGATCGATGAAGAATCTCTCCAAAATCTGCTCTTTGATCAGTGATTCACCGGCCACTAGATCGATGAAGAATCTCTCCAAAATCTGCTCTTTGATCAGTGATTCACCGGCCACTAGATCGATGAAGAATCTCTCCAAAATCTGCTCTTTGATCAGTGATTCACCGGCCACTAGATCGATGAAGAATCTCTCCAAAATCTGCTCTTTGATCAGTGATTCACCGGCCACTAGATCGATGAAGAATCTCTCCAAAATCTGCTCTTTGATCAGTGATTCACCGGCCACTAGATCGATGAAGAATCTCTCCAAAATCTGCTCTTTGATCAGTGATTCACCGGCCACTAGATCGATGAAGAATCTCTCCAAAATCTGCTCTTTGATCAGTGATTCACCGGCCACTAGATCGATGAAGAATCTCTCCAAAATCTGCTCTTTGATCAGTGATTCACCGGCCACTAGATCGATGAAGAATCTCTCCAAAATCTGCTCTTTGATCAGTGATTCACCGGCCACTAGATCGATGAAGAATCTCTCCAAAATCTGCTCTTTGATCAGTGATTCACCGGCCACTAGATCGATGAAGAATCTCTCCAAAATCTGCTCTTTGATCAGTGATTCACCGGCCACTAGATCGATGAAGAATCTCTCCAAAATCTGCTCTTTGATCAGTGATTCACCGGCCACTAGATCGATGAAGAATCTCTCCAAAATCTGCTCTTTGATCAGTGATTCACCGGCCACTAGATCGATGAAGAATCTCTCCAAAATCTGCTCTTTGATCAGTGATTCACCGGCCACTAGATCGATGAAGAATCTCTCCAAAATCTGCTCTTTGATCAGTGATTCACCGGCCACTAGATCGATGAAGAATCTCTCCAAAATCTGCTCTTTGATCAGTGATTCACCGGCCACTAGATCGATGAAGAATCTCTCCAAAATCTGCTCTTTGATCAGTGATTCACCGGCCACTAGATCGATGAAGAATCTCTCCAAAATCTGCTCTTTGATCAGTGATTCACCGGCCACTAGATCGATGAAGAATCTCTCCAAAATCTGCTCTTTGATCAGTGATTCACCGGCCACTAGATCGATGAAGAATCTCTCCAAAATCTGCTCTTTGATCAGTGATTCACCGGCCACTAGATCGATGAAGAATCTCTCCAAAATCTGCTCTTTGATCAGTGATTCACCGGCCACTAGATCGATGAAGAATCTCTCCAAAATCTGCTCTTTGATCAGTGATTCACCGGCCACTAGATCGATGAAGAATCTCTCCAAAATCTGCTCTTTGATCAGTGATTCACCGGCCACTAGATCGATGAAGAATCTCTCCAAAATCTGCTCTTTGATCAGTGATTCACCGGCCACTAGATCGATGAAGAATCTCTCCAAAATCTGCTCTTTGATCAGTGATTCACCGGCCACTAGATCGATGAAGAATCTCTCCAAAATCTGCTCTTTGATCAGTGATTCACCGGCCACTAGATCGATGAAGAATCTCTCCAAAATCTGCTCTTTGATCAGTGATTCACCGGCCACTAGATCGATGAAGAATCTCTCCAAAATCTGCTCTTTGATCAGTGATTCACCGGCCACTAGATCGATGAAGAATCTCTCCAAAATCTGCTCTTTGATCAGTGATTCACCGGCCACTAGATCGATGAAGAATCTCTCCAAAATCTGCTCTTTGATCAGTGATTCACCGGCCACTAGATCGATGAAGAATCTCTCCAAAATCTGCTCTTTGATCAGTGATTCACCGGCCACTAGATCGATGAAGAATCTCTCCAAAATCTGCTCTTTGATCAGTGATTCACCGGCCACTAGATCGATGAAGAATCTCTCCAAAATCTGCTCTTTGATCAGTGATTCACCGGCCACTAGATCGATGAAGAATCTCTCCAAAATCTGCTCTTTGATCAGTGATTCACCGGCCACTAGATCGATGAAGAATCTCTCCAAAATCTGCTCTTTGATCAGTGATTCACCGGCCACTAGATCGATGAAGAATCTCTCCAAAATCTGCTCTTTGATCAGTGATTCACCGGCCACTAGATCGATGAAGAATCTCTCCAAAATCTGCTCTTTGATCAGTGATTCACCGGCCACTAGATCGATGAAGAATCTCTCCAAAATCTGCTCTTTGATCAGTGATTCACCGGCCACTAGATCGATGAAGAATCTCTCCAAAATCTGCTCTTTGATCAGTGATTCACCGGCCACTAGATCGATGAAGAATCTCTCCAAAATCTGCTCTTTGATCAGTGATTCACCGGCCACTAGATCGATGAAGAATCTCTCCAAAATCTGCTCTTTGATCAGTGATTCACCGGCCACTAGATCGATGAAGAATCTCTCCAAAATCTGCTCTTTGATCAGTGATTCACCGGCCACTAGATCGATGAAGAATCTCTCCAAAATCTGCTCTTTGATCAGTGATTCACCGGCCACTAGATCGATGAAGAATCTCTCCAAAATCTGCTCTTTGATCAGTGATTCACCGGCCACTAGATCGATGAAGAATCTCTCCAAAATCTGCTCTTTGATCAGTGATTCACCGGCCACTAGATCGATGAAGAATCTCTCCAAAATCTGCTCTTTGATCAGTGATTCACCGGCCACTAGATCGATGAAGAATCTCTCCAAAATCTGCTCTTTGATCAGTGATTCACCGGCCACTAGATCGATGAAGAATCTCTCCAAAATCTGCTCTTTGATCAGTGATTCACCGGCCACTAGATCGATGAAGAATCTCTCCAAAATCTGCTCTTTGATCAGTGATTCACCGGCCACTAGATCGATGAAGAATCTCTCCAAAATCTGCTCTTTGATCAGTGATTCACCGGCCACTAGATCGATGAAGAATCTCTCCAAAATCTGCTCTTTGATCAGTGATTCACCGGCCACTAGATCGATGAAGAATCTCTCCAAAATCTGCTCTTTGATCAGTGATTCACCGGCCACTAGATCGATGAAGAATCTCTCCAAAATCTGCTCTTTGATCAGTGATTCACCGGCCACTAGATCGATGAAGAATCTCTCCAAAATCTGCTCTTTGATCAGTGATTCACCGGCCACTAGATCGATGAAGAATCTCTCCAAAATCTGCTCTTTGATCAGTGATTCACCGGCCACTAGATCGATGAAGAATCTCTCCAAAATCTGCTCTTTGATCAGTGATTCACCGGCCACTAGATCGATGAAGAATCTCTCCAAAATCTGCTCTTTGATCAGTGATTCACCGGCCACTAGATCGATGAAGAATCTCTCCAAAATCTGCTCTTTGATCAGTGATTCACCGGCCACTAGATCGATGAAGAATCTCTCCAAAATCTGCTCTTTGATCAGTGATTCACCGGCCACTAGATCGATGAAGAATCTCTCCAAAATCTGCTCTTTGATCAGTGATTCACCGGCCACTAGATCGATGAAGAATCTCTCCAAAATCTGCTCTTTGATCAGTGATTCACCGGCCACTAGATCGATGAAGAATCTCTCCAAAATCTGCTCTTTGATCAGTGATTCACCGGCCACTAGATCGATGAAGAATCTCTCCAAAATCTGCTCTTTGATCAGTGATTCACCGGCCACTAGATCGATGAAGAATCTCTCCAAAATCTGCTCTTTGATCAGTGATTCACCGGCCACTAGATCGATGAAGAATCTCTCCAAAATCTGCTCTTTGATCAGTGATTCACCGGCCACTAGATCGATGAAGAATCTCTCCAAAATCTGCTCTTTGATCAGTGATTCACCGGCCACTAGATCGATGAAGAATCTCTCCAAAATCTGCTCTTTGATCAGTGATTCACCGGCCACTAGATCGATGAAGAATCTCTCCAAAATCTGCTCTTTGATCAGTGATTCACCGGCCACTAGATCGATGAAGAATCTCTCCAAAATCTGCTCTTTGATCAGTGATTCACCGGCCACTAGATCGATGAAGAATCTCTCCAAAATCTGCTCTTTGATCAGTGATTCACCGGCCACTAGATCGATGAAGAATCTCTCCAAAATCTGCTCTTTGATCAGTGATTCACCGGCCACTAGATCGATGAAGAATCTCTCCAAAATCTGCTCTTTGATCAGTGATTCACCGGCCACTAGATCGATGAAGAATCTCTCCAAAATCTGCTCTTTGATCAGTGATTCACCGGCCACTAGATCGATGAAGAATCTCTCCAAAATCTGCTCTTTGATCAGTGATTCACCGGCCACTAGATCGATGAAGAATCTCTCCAAAATCTGCTCTTTGATCAGTGATTCACCGGCCACTAGATCGATGAAGAATCTCTCCAAAATCTGCTCTTTGATCAGTGATTCACCGGCCACTAGATCGATGAAGAATCTCTCCAAAATCTGCTCTTTGATCAGTGATTCACCGGCCACTAGATCGATGAAGAATCTCTCCAAAATCTGCTCTTTGATCAGTGATTCACCGGCCACTAGATCGATGAAGAATCTCTCCAAAATCTGCTCTTTGATCAGTGATTCACCGGCCACTAGATCGATGAAGAATCTCTCCAAAATCTGCTCTTTGATCAGTGATTCACCGGCCACTAGATCGATGAAGAATCTCTCCAAAATCTGCTCTTTGATCAGTGATTCACCGGCCACTAGATCGATGAAGAATCTCTCCAAAATCTGCTCTTTGATCAGTGATTCACCGGCCACTAGATCGATGAAGAATCTCTCCAAAATCTGCTCTTTGATCAGTGATTCACCGGCCACTAGATCGATGAAGAATCTCTCCAAAATCTGCTCTTTGATCAGTGATTCACCGGCCACTAGATCGATGAAGAATCTCTCCAAAATCTGCTCTTTGATCAGTGATTCACCGGCCACTAGATCGATGAAGAATCTCTCCAAAATCTGCTCTTTGATCAGTGATTCACCGGCCACTAGATCGATGAAGAATCTCTCCAAAATCTGCTCTTTGATCAGTGATTCACCGGCCACTAGATCGATGAAGAATCTCTCCAAAATCTGCTCTTTGATCAGTGATTCACCGGCCACTAGATCGATGAAGAATCTCTCCAAAATCTGCTCTTTGATCAGTGATTCACCGGCCACTAGATCGATGAAGAATCTCTCCAAAATCTGCTCTTTGATCAGTGATTCACCGGCCACTAGATCGATGAAGAATCTCTCCAAAATCTGCTCTTTGATCAGTGATTCACCGGCCACTAGATCGATGAAGAATCTCTCCAAAATCTGCTCTTTGATCAGTGATTCACCGGCCACTAGATCGATGAAGAATCTCTCCAAAATCTGCTCTTTGATCAGTGATTCACCGGCCACTAGATCGATGAAGAATCTCTCCAAAATCTGCTCTTTGATCAGTGATTCACCGGCCACTAGATCGATGAAGAATCTCTCCAAAATCTGCTCTTTGATCAGTGATTCACCGGCCACTAGATCGATGAAGAATCTCTCCAAAATCTGCTCTTTGATCAGTGATTCACCGGCCACTAGATCGATGAAGAATCTCTCCAAAATCTGCTCTTTGATCAGTGATTCACCGGCCACTAGATCGATGAAGAATCTCTCCAAAATCTGCTCTTTGATCAGTGATTCACCGGCCACTAGATCGATGAAGAATCTCTCCAAAATCTGCTCTTTGATCAGTGATTCACCGGCCACTAGATCGATGAAGAATCTCTCCAAAATCTGCTCTTTGATCAGTGATTCACCGGCCACTAGATCGATGAAGAATCTCTCCAAAATCTGCTCTTTGATCAGTGATTCACCGGCCACTAGATCGATGAAGAATCTCTCCAAAATCTGCTCTTTGATCAGTGATTCACCGGCCACTAGATCGATGAAGAATCTCTCCAAAATCTGCTCTTTGATCAGTGATTCACCGGCCACTAGATCGATGAAGAATCTCTCCAAAATCTGCTCTTTGATCAGTGATTCACCGGCCACTAGATCGATGAAGAATCTCTCCAAAATCTGCTCTTTGATCAGTGATTCACCGGCCACTAGATCGATGAAGAATCTCTCCAAAATCTGCTCTTTGATCAGTGATTCACCGGCCACTAGATCGATGAAGAATCTCTCCAAAATCTGCTCTTTGATCAGTGATTCACCGGCCACTAGATCGATGAAGAATCTCTCCAAAATCTGCTCTTTGATCAGTGATTCACCGGCCACTAGATCGATGAAGAATCTCTCCAAAATCTGCTCTTTGATCAGTGATTCACCGGCCACTAGATCGATGAAGAATCTCTCCAAAATCTGCTCTTTGATCAGTGATTCACCGGCCACTAGATCGATGAAGAATCTCTCCAAAATCTGCTCTTTGATCAGTGATTCACCGGCCACTAGATCGATGAAGAATCTCTCCAAAATCTGCTCTTTGATCAGTGATTCACCGGCCACTAGATCGATGAAGAATCTCTCCAAAATCTGCTCTTTGATCAGTGATTCACCGGCCACTAGATCGATGAAGAATCTCTCCAAAATCTGCTCTTTGATCAGTGATTCACCGGCCACTAGATCGATGAAGAATCTCTCCAAAATCTGCTCTTTGATCAGTGATTCACCGGCCACTAGATCGATGAAGAATCTCTCCAAAATCTGCTCTTTGATCAGTGATTCACCGGCCACTAGATCGATGAAGAATCTCTCCAAAATCTGCTCTTTGATCAGTGATTCACCGGCCACTAGATCGATGAAGAATCTCTCCAAAATCTGCTCTTTGATCAGTGATTCACCGGCCACTAGATCGATGAAGAATCTCTCCAAAATCTGCTCTTTGATCAGTGATTCACCGGCCACTAGATCGATGAAGAATCTCTCCAAAATCTGCTCTTTGATCAGTGATTCACCGGCCACTAGATCGATGAAGAATCTCTCCAAAATCTGCTCTTTGATCAGTGATTCACCGGCCACTAGATCGATGAAGAATCTCTCCAAAATCTGCTCTTTGATCAGTGATTCACCGGCCACTAGATCGATGAAGAATCTCTCCAAAATCTGCTCTTTGATCAGTGATTCACCGGCCACTAGATCGATGAAGAATCTCTCCAAAATCTGCTCTTTGATCAGTGATTCACCGGCCACTAGATCGATGAAGAATCTCTCCAAAATCTGCTCTTTGATCAGTGATTCACCGGCCACTAGATCGATGAAGAATCTCTCCAAAATCTGCTCTTTGATCAGTGATTCACCGGCCACTAGATCGATGAAGAATCTCTCCAAAATCTGCTCTTTGATCAGTGATTCACCGGCCACTAGATCGATGAAGAATCTCTCCAAAATCTGCTCTTTGATCAGTGATTCACCGGCCACTAGATCGATGAAGAATCTCTCCAAAATCTGCTCTTTGATCAGTGATTCACCGGCCACTAGATCGATGAAGAATCTCTCCAAAATCTGCTCTTTGATCAGTGATTCACCGGCCACTAGATCGATGAAGAATCTCTCCAAAATCTGCTCTTTGATCAGTGATTCACCGGCCACTAGATCGATGAAGAATCTCTCCAAAATCTGCTCTTTGATCAGTGATTCACCGGCCACTAGATCGATGAAGAATCTCTCCAAAATCTGCTCTTTGATCAGTGATTCACCGGCCACTAGATCGATGAAGAATCTCTCCAAAATCTGCTCTTTGATCAGTGATTCACCGGCCACTAGATCGATGAAGAATCTCTCCAAAATCTGCTCTTTGATCAGTGATTCACCGGCCACTAGATCGATGAAGAATCTCTCCAAAATCTGCTCTTTGATCAGTGATTCACCGGCCACTAGATCGATGAAGAATCTCTCCAAAATCTGCTCTTTGATCAGTGATTCACCGGCCACTAGATCGATGAAGAATCTCTCCAAAATCTGCTCTTTGATCAGTGATTCACCGGCCACTAGATCGATGAAGAATCTCTCCAAAATCTGCTCTTTGATCAGTGATTCACCGGCCACTAGATCGATGAAGAATCTCTCCAAAATCTGCTCTTTGATCAGTGATTCACCGGCCACTAGATCGATGAAGAATCTCTCCAAAATCTGCTCTTTGATCAGTGATTCACCGGCCACTAGATCGATGAAGAATCTCTCCAAAATCTGCTCTTTGATCAGTGATTCACCGGCCACTAGATCGATGAAGAATCTCTCCAAAATCTGCTCTTTGATCAGTGATTCACCGGCCACTAGATCGATGAAGAATCTCTCCAAAATCTGCTCTTTGATCAGTGATTCACCGGCCACTAGATCGATGAAGAATCTCTCCAAAATCTGCTCTTTGATCAGTGATTCACCGGCCACTAGATCGATGAAGAATCTCTCCAAAATCTGCTCTTTGATCAGTGATTCACCGGCCACTAGATCGATGAAGAATCTCTCCAAAATCTGCTCTTTGATCAGTGATTCACCGGCCACTAGATCGATGAAGAATCTCTCCAAAATCTGCTCTTTGATCAGTGATTCACCGGCCACTAGATCGATGAAGAATCTCTCCAAAATCTGCTCTTTGATCAGTGATTCACCGGCCACTAGATCGATGAAGAATCTCTCCAAAATCTGCTCTTTGATCAGTGATTCACCGGCCACTAGATCGATGAAGAATCTCTCCAAAATCTGCTCTTTGATCAGTGATTCACCGGCCACTAGATCGATGAAGAATCTCTCCAAAATCTGCTCTTTGATCAGTGATTCACCGGCCACTAGATCGATGAAGAATCTCTCCAAAATCTGCTCTTTGATCAGTGATTCACCGGCCACTAGATCGATGAAGAATCTCTCCAAAATCTGCTCTTTGATCAGTGATTCACCGGCCACTAGATCGATGAAGAATCTCTCCAAAATCTGCTCTTTGATCAGTGATTCACCGGCCACTAGATCGATGAAGAATCTCTCCAAAATCTGCTCTTTGATCAGTGATTCACCGGCCACTAGATCGATGAAGAATCTCTCCAAAATCTGCTCTTTGATCAGTGATTCACCGGCCACTAGATCGATGAAGAATCTCTCCAAAATCTGCTCTTTGATCAGTGATTCACCGGCCACTAGATCGATGAAGAATCTCTCCAAAATCTGCTCTTTGATCAGTGATTCACCGGCCACTAGATCGATGAAGAATCTCTCCAAAATCTGCTCTTTGATCAGTGATTCACCGGCCACTAGATCGATGAAGAATCTCTCCAAAATCTGCTCTTTGATCAGTGATTCACCGGCCACTAGATCGATGAAGAATCTCTCCAAAATCTGCTCTTTGATCAGTGATTCACCGGCCACTAGATCGATGAAGAATCTCTCCAAAATCTGCTCTTTGATCAGTGATTCACCGGCCACTAGATCGATGAAGAATCTCTCCAAAATCTGCTCTTTGATCAGTGATTCACCGGCCACTAGATCGATGAAGAATCTCTCCAAAATCTGCTCTTTGATCAGTGATTCACCGGCCACTAGATCGATGAAGAATCTCTCCAAAATCTGCTCTTTGATCAGTGATTCACCGGCCACTAGATCGATGAAGAATCTCTCCAAAATCTGCTCTTTGATCAGTGATTCACCGGCCACTAGATCGATGAAGAATCTCTCCAAAATCTGCTCTTTGATCAGTGATTCACCGGCCACTAGATCGATGAAGAATCTCTCCAAAATCTGCTCTTTGATCAGTGATTCACCGGCCACTAGATCGATGAAGAATCTCTCCAAAATCTGCTCTTTGATCAGTGATTCACCGGCCACTAGATCGATGAAGAATCTCTCCAAAATCTGCTCTTTGATCAGTGATTCACCGGCCACTAGATCGATGAAGAATCTCTCCAAAATCTGCTCTTTGATCAGTGATTCACCGGCCACTAGATCGATGAAGAATCTCTCCAAAATCTGCTCTTTGATCAGTGATTCACCGGCCACTAGATCGATGAAGAATCTCTCCAAAATCTGCTCTTTGATCAGTGATTCACCGGCCACTAGATCGATGAAGAATCTCTCCAAAATCTGCTCTTTGATCAGTGATTCACCGGCCACTAGATCGATGAAGAATCTCTCCAAAATCTGCTCTTTGATCAGTGATTCACCGGCCACTAGATCGATGAAGAATCTCTCCAAAATCTGCTCTTTGATCAGTGATTCACCGGCCACTAGATCGATGAAGAATCTCTCCAAAATCTGCTCTTTGATCAGTGATTCACCGGCCACTAGATCGATGAAGAATCTCTCCAAAATCTGCTCTTTGATCAGTGATTCACCGGCCACTAGATCGATGAAGAATCTCTCCAAAATCTGCTCTTTGATCAGTGATTCACCGGCCACTAGATCGATGAAGAATCTCTCCAAAATCTGCTCTTTGATCAGTGATTCACCGGCCACTAGATCGATGAAGAATCTCTCCAAAATCTGCTCTTTGATCAGTGATTCACCGGCCACTAGATCGATGAAGAATCTCTCCAAAATCTGCTCTTTGATCAGTGATTCACCGGCCACTAGATCGATGAAGAATCTCTCCAAAATCTGCTCTTTGATCAGTGATTCACCGGCCACTAGATCGATGAAGAATCTCTCCAAAATCTGCTCTTTGATCAGTGATTCACCGGCCACTAGATCGATGAAGAATCTCTCCAAAATCTGCTCTTTGATCAGTGATTCACCGGCCACTAGATCGATGAAGAATCTCTCCAAAATCTGCTCTTTGATCAGTGATTCACCGGCCACTAGATCGATGAAGAATCTCTCCAAAATCTGCTCTTTGATCAGTGATTCACCGGCCACTAGATCGATGAAGAATCTCTCCAAAATCTGCTCTTTGATCAGTGATTCACCGGCCACTAGATCGATGAAGAATCTCTCCAAAATCTGCTCTTTGATCAGTGATTCACCGGCCACTAGATCGATGAAGAATCTCTCCAAAATCTGCTCTTTGATCAGTGATTCACCGGCCACTAGATCGATGAAGAATCTCTCCAAAATCTGCTCTTTGATCAGTGATTCACCGGCCACTAGATCGATGAAGAATCTCTCCAAAATCTGCTCTTTGATCAGTGATTCACCGGCCACTAGATCGATGAAGAATCTCTCCAAAATCTGCTCTTTGATCAGTGATTCACCGGCCACTAGATCGATGAAGAATCTCTCCAAAATCTGCTCTTTGATCAGTGATTCACCGGCCACTAGATCGATGAAGAATCTCTCCAAAATCTGCTCTTTGATCAGTGATTCACCGGCCACTAGATCGATGAAGAATCTCTCCAAAATCTGCTCTTTGATCAGTGATTCACCGGCCACTAGATCGATGAAGAATCTCTCCAAAATCTGCTCTTTGATCAGTGATTCACCGGCCACTAGATCGATGAAGAATCTCTCCAAAATCTGCTCTTTGATCAGTGATTCACCGGCCACTAGATCGATGAAGAATCTCTCCAAAATCTGCTCTTTGATCAGTGATTCACCGGCCACTAGATCGATGAAGAATCTCTCCAAAATCTGCTCTTTGATCAGTGATTCACCGGCCACTAGATCGATGAAGAATCTCTCCAAAATCTGCTCTTTGATCAGTGATTCACCGGCCACTAGATCGATGAAGAATCTCTCCAAAATCTGCTCTTTGATCAGTGATTCACCGGCCACTAGATCGATGAAGAATCTCTCCAAAATCTGCTCTTTGATCAGTGATTCACCGGCCACTAGATCGATGAAGAATCTCTCCAAAATCTGCTCTTTGATCAGTGATTCACCGGCCACTAGATCGATGAAGAATCTCTCCAAAATCTGCTCTTTGATCAGTGATTCACCGGCCACTAGATCGATGAAGAATCTCTCCAAAATCTGCTCTTTGATCAGTGATTCACCGGCCACTAGATCGATGAAGAATCTCTCCAAAATCTGCTCTTTGATCAGTGATTCACCGGCCACTAGATCGATGAAGAATCTCTCCAAAATCTGCTCTTTGATCAGTGATTCACCGGCCACTAGATCGATGAAGAATCTCTCCAAAATCTGCTCTTTGATCAGTGATTCACCGGCCACTAGATCGATGAAGAATCTCTCCAAAATCTGCTCTTTGATCAGTGATTCACCGGCCACTAGATCGATGAAGAATCTCTCCAAAATCTGCTCTTTGATCAGTGATTCACCGGCCACTAGATCGATGAAGAATCTCTCCAAAATCTGCTCTTTGATCAGTGATTCACCGGCCACTAGATCGATGAAGAATCTCTCCAAAATCTGCTCTTTGATCAGTGATTCACCGGCCACTAGATCGATGAAGAATCTCTCCAAAATCTGCTCTTTGATCAGTGATTCACCGGCCACTAGATCGATGAAGAATCTCTCCAAAATCTGCTCTTTGATCAGTGATTCACCGGCCACTAGATCGATGAAGAATCTCTCCAAAATCTGCTCTTTGATCAGTGATTCACCGGCCACTAGATCGATGAAGAATCTCTCCAAAATCTGCTCTTTGATCAGTGATTCACCGGCCACTAGATCGATGAAGAATCTCTCCAAAATCTGCTCTTTGATCAGTGATTCACCGGCCACTAGATCGATGAAGAATCTCTCCAAAATCTGCTCTTTGATCAGTGATTCACCGGCCACTAGATCGATGAAGAATCTCTCCAAAATCTGCTCTTTGATCAGTGATTCACCGGCCACTAGATCGATGAAGAATCTCTCCAAAATCTGCTCTTTGATCAGTGATTCACCGGCCACTAGATCGATGAAGAATCTCTCCAAAATCTGCTCTTTGATCAGTGATTCACCGGCCACTAGATCGATGAAGAATCTCTCCAAAATCTGCTCTTTGATCAGTGATTCACCGGCCACTAGATCGATGAAGAATCTCTCCAAAATCTGCTCTTTGATCAGTGATTCACCGGCCACTAGATCGATGAAGAATCTCTCCAAAATCTGCTCTTTGATCAGTGATTCACCGGCCACTAGATCGATGAAGAATCTCTCCAAAATCTGCTCTTTGATCAGTGATTCACCGGCCACTAGATCGATGAAGAATCTCTCCAAAATCTGCTCTTTGATCAGTGATTCACCGGCCACTAGATCGATGAAGAATCTCTCCAAAATCTGCTCTTTGATCAGTGATTCACCGGCCACTAGATCGATGAAGAATCTCTCCAAAATCTGCTCTTTGATCAGTGATTCACCGGCCACTAGATCGATGAAGAATCTCTCCAAAATCTGCTCTTTGATCAGTGATTCACCGGCCACTAGATCGATGAAGAATCTCTCCAAAATCTGCTCTTTGATCAGTGATTCACCGGCCACTAGATCGATGAAGAATCTCTCCAAAATCTGCTCTTTGATCAGTGATTCACCGGCCACTAGATCGATGAAGAATCTCTCCAAAATCTGCTCTTTGATCAGTGATTCACCGGCCACTAGATCGATGAAGAATCTCTCCAAAATCTGCTCTTTGATCAGTGATTCACCGGCCACTAGATCGATGAAGAATCTCTCCAAAATCTGCTCTTTGATCAGTGATTCACCGGCCACTAGATCGATGAAGAATCTCTCCAAAATCTGCTCTTTGATCAGTGATTCACCGGCCACTAGATCGATGAAGAATCTCTCCAAAATCTGCTCTTTGATCAGTGATTCACCGGCCACTAGATCGATGAAGAATCTCTCCAAAATCTGCTCTTTGATCAGTGATTCACCGGCCACTAGATCGATGAAGAATCTCTCCAAAATCTGCTCTTTGATCAGTGATTCACCGGCCACTAGATCGATGAAGAATCTCTCCAAAATCTGCTCTTTGATCAGTGATTCACCGGCCACTAGATCGATGAAGAATCTCTCCAAAATCTGCTCTTTGATCAGTGATTCACCGGCCACTAGATCGATGAAGAATCTCTCCAAAATCTGCTCTTTGATCAGTGATTCACCGGCCACTAGATCGATGAAGAATCTCTCCAAAATCTGCTCTTTGATCAGTGATTCACCGGCCACTAGATCGATGAAGAATCTCTCCAAAATCTGCTCTTTGATCAGTGATTCACCGGCCACTAGATCGATGAAGAATCTCTCCAAAATCTGCTCTTTGATCAGTGATTCACCGGCCACTAGATCGATGAAGAATCTCTCCAAAATCTGCTCTTTGATCAGTGATTCACCGGCCACTAGATCGATGAAGAATCTCTCCAAAATCTGCTCTTTGATCAGTGATTCACCGGCCACTAGATCGATGAAGAATCTCTCCAAAATCTGCTCTTTGATCAGTGATTCACCGGCCACTAGATCGATGAAGAATCTCTCCAAAATCTGCTCTTTGATCAGTGATTCACCGGCCACTAGATCGATGAAGAATCTCTCCAAAATCTGCTCTTTGATCAGTGATTCACCGGCCACTAGATCGATGAAGAATCTCTCCAAAATCTGCTCTTTGATCAGTGATTCACCGGCCACTAGATCGATGAAGAATCTCTCCAAAATCTGCTCTTTGATCAGTGATTCACCGGCCACTAGATCGATGAAGAATCTCTCCAAAATCTGCTCTTTGATCAGTGATTCACCGGCCACTAGATCGATGAAGAATCTCTCCAAAATCTGCTCTTTGATCAGTGATTCACCGGCCACTAGATCGATGAAGAATCTCTCCAAAATCTGCTCTTTGATCAGTGATTCACCGGCCACTAGATCGATGAAGAATCTCTCCAAAATCTGCTCTTTGATCAGTGATTCACCGGCCACTAGATCGATGAAGAATCTCTCCAAAATCTGCTCTTTGATCAGTGATTCACCGGCCACTAGATCGATGAAGAATCTCTCCAAAATCTGCTCTTTGATCAGTGATTCACCGGCCACTAGATCGATGAAGAATCTCTCCAAAATCTGCTCTTTGATCAGTGATTCACCGGCCACTAGATCGATGAAGAATCTCTCCAAAATCTGCTCTTTGATCAGTGATTCACCGGCCACTAGATCGATGAAGAATCTCTCCAAAATCTGCTCTTTGATCAGTGATTCACCGGCCACTAGATCGATGAAGAATCTCTCCAAAATCTGCTCTTTGATCAGTGATTCACCGGCCACTAGATCGATGAAGAATCTCTCCAAAATCTGCTCTTTGATCAGTGATTCACCGGCCACTAGATCGATGAAGAATCTCTCCAAAATCTGCTCTTTGATCAGTGATTCACCGGCCACTAGATCGATGAAGAATCTCTCCAAAATCTGCTCTTTGATCAGTGATTCACCGGCCACTAGATCGATGAAGAATCTCTCCAAAATCTGCTCTTTGATCAGTGATTCACCGGCCACTAGATCGATGAAGAATCTCTCCAAAATCTGCTCTTTGATCAGTGATTCACCGGCCACTAGATCGATGAAGAATCTCTCCAAAATCTGCTCTTTGATCAGTGATTCACCGGCCACTAGATCGATGAAGAATCTCTCCAAAATCTGCTCTTTGATCAGTGATTCACCGGCCACTAGATCGATGAAGAATCTCTCCAAAATCTGCTCTTTGATCAGTGATTCACCGGCCACTAGATCGATGAAGAATCTCTCCAAAATCTGCTCTTTGATCAGTGATTCACCGGCCACTAGATCGATGAAGAATCTCTCCAAAATCTGCTCTTTGATCAGTGATTCACCGGCCACTAGATCGATGAAGAATCTCTCCAAAATCTGCTCTTTGATCAGTGATTCACCGGCCACTAGATCGATGAAGAATCTCTCCAAAATCTGCTCTTTGATCAGTGATTCACCGGCCACTAGATCGATGAAGAATCTCTCCAAAATCTGCTCTTTGATCAGTGATTCACCGGCCACTAGATCGATGAAGAATCTCTCCAAAATCTGCTCTTTGATCAGTGATTCACCGGCCACTAGATCGATGAAGAATCTCTCCAAAATCTGCTCTTTGATCAGTGATTCACCGGCCACTAGATCGATGAAGAATCTCTCCAAAATCTGCTCTTTGATCAGTGATTCACCGGCCACTAGATCGATGAAGAATCTCTCCAAAATCTGCTCTTTGATCAGTGATTCACCGGCCACTAGATCGATGAAGAATCTCTCCAAAATCTGCTCTTTGATCAGTGATTCACCGGCCACTAGATCGATGAAGAATCTCTCCAAAATCTGCTCTTTGATCAGTGATTCACCGGCCACTAGATCGATGAAGAATCTCTCCAAAATCTGCTCTTTGATCAGTGATTCACCGGCCACTAGATCGATGAAGAATCTCTCCAAAATCTGCTCTTTGATCAGTGATTCACCGGCCACTAGATCGATGAAGAATCTCTCCAAAATCTGCTCTTTGATCAGTGATTCACCGGCCACTAGATCGATGAAGAATCTCTCCAAAATCTGCTCTTTGATCAGTGATTCACCGGCCACTAGATCGATGAAGAATCTCTCCAAAATCTGCTCTTTGATCAGTGATTCACCGGCCACTAGATCGATGAAGAATCTCTCCAAAATCTGCTCTTTGATCAGTGATTCACCGGCCACTAGATCGATGAAGAATCTCTCCAAAATCTGCTCTTTGATCAGTGATTCACCGGCCACTAGATCGATGAAGAATCTCTCCAAAATCTGCTCTTTGATCAGTGATTCACCGGCCACTAGATCGATGAAGAATCTCTCCAAAATCTGCTCTTTGATCAGTGATTCACCGGCCACTAGATCGATGAAGAATCTCTCCAAAATCTGCTCTTTGATCAGTGATTCACCGGCCACTAGATCGATGAAGAATCTCTCCAAAATCTGCTCTTTGATCAGTGATTCACCGGCCACTAGATCGATGAAGAATCTCTCCAAAATCTGCTCTTTGATCAGTGATTCACCGGCCACTAGATCGATGAAGAATCTCTCCAAAATCTGCTCTTTGATCAGTGATTCACCGGCCACTAGATCGATGAAGAATCTCTCCAAAATCTGCTCTTTGATCAGTGATTCACCGGCCACTAGATCGATGAAGAATCTCTCCAAAATCTGCTCTTTGATCAGTGATTCACCGGCCACTAGATCGATGAAGAATCTCTCCAAAATCTGCTCTTTGATCAGTGATTCACCGGCCACTAGATCGATGAAGAATCTCTCCAAAATCTGCTCTTTGATCAGTGATTCACCGGCCACTAGATCCAGGGATCCCACCTTATTCTCAAACCTGGTGGCTCGGTTGATTGGCACTCCTGTAGGCTCATTTTGCATACAAATTCTGGGGGTTCCAGGTCCTGCATCCACCAAGAACATTTCTCCCTTTAAGCGTAAAACTTCAGATTGTAAGGCGTTTCCACTACATAAGAAAAAACTTGAATTAGATCTTGGAAATGATCGACTCAAATAGATGCTCATCATAAGCTTTTTTTTTCCTCCTCTGCTCCCCCCCCAAAAAAAGGGAGACTAGTTCTTGCTCTCCCAATCTCTTAAAATTAAGAAAGACTTGTCGGAAATCGCCGGTTGGTTTAACCAAGAAAGGCATGGGAGTCTTGGGGCATGGAATACAATACACTCTTTTCGATGAAGTACCCTATAGTCTCTCCCTATAGAAGACAGAAGAGAAAAGATTGAGACAGTTGAGACCGATACAGTACGAGACACGACCGATGACCGATTGCATCTTTAATTCCTTTAAATAGTTCCGATTCCAGATTCGCTGCTAACAAGGGCAATAATACAGCTTCAATACTTCAATCGATTCACTACTGATACAGTTGACAACAAAACTCGCTAAACTACAGATATCGAATATTGAACGGAAGGCTTGATTAAGCTGTCTTATCGAGACTTGTTAAAGCCCCCTCCTTATCTTCTCTCTTTAACAAGCTTTCTTTCTACAGATAAGTGCCAATAGATCGACGAAACTCCAGGTTTACTATCAGACAGATCTTTCACAGTAGAGATCCGTTACAGTTTCCCGATTAAAGCGAGAACAGCAATTCATTCTAAACCGCTATTCGTATGTGTACCGATTTCGAAATGCTTTCTCATAAGAAAAGAATAGGGTACTCTATTGGGGGATAGTCTTATATAGTTCTTTACTCTACGCTAATAAAAGAAGTTAGTAGACTAGCTGAGCTCTTCTTATAACTCTAATGCTTGTGAGTAAGTAACTCTCTGGAAAGCCCTGTCCTTTAGAGGAAGGAAAGCAAGCCCCTTCTACGCTAAAGCAAAGCTATTGGATTCAAGCTAGGAAGCAAATGGATAGGGACATCGGTTGGAAGTTGGAAGTTAACTGTGCACTTTGGTTCACAGACCATAACCATAAGGGGCTATTGCTTATTTCCAAATGACAAGGGGTCATCCGGACATGAGCCAAACCACAATGGGCTAAAATGAAATCTGCCCCCAACTTCTCAGGGTCAAAACTTAGAAAAAATAATTGTCATTCTGTAACTACAATAATTCTAAAGATTCCCCGTAGAGATATATCTACCTGCCTATCAAGCATACACTTTATTTTGATCAGCTGCTTATCTAGCATACATGAAGTCATGTCTGGGATGACTCTTGTCCATTCTTCATTTACAAAAATTTTCCAATTCTTTGTATACACTACTTTTATTGAGGGGCTTCCTGCATTTCTGAACATTATATTGTTTGCACTAATCTTTTGATACTGGAATTTAAAGTAATGATGTTTGTATAGCATATGCTTTTTAATAACGGATGCATAAGAAGGCAATTTAAATGTTTTACTTGGAAAATTAGTTTTCCTTACAAATATGACTAGGATCTGTTTCAGAACCTATTTTGCAAAATATTAGAATTTGACAATTTTATTAGCTGTCATTATTGTCATCATGAATGATCTTGATAATAAAATTCTGAAATTTTATTAGAGTATGATTTTTATGATGCTCAAATGAAACATCAACTTTTCAAAAAGGCTTTATCAAGATCAGAAAATCCAATAACAAGAATCAAATAGTTAGCCTAGTTAAAAGCAACTCATCTTCCTCTTTGACAAAGAAAAGTACTAGGAATCAAACTAAGTTATGATTTTTAAGTAAACAACAATTCTACATAATCAGGAAAAATACTTAGAAAAATGTCTACAATGTTAAATGGTTAGATCAAATTGATATAGGGTGCGGTCCACATTGCATGAAGTTAAATTTATATCAGACATTCAAATTGTAGGCACTTTTCTGCATACATATCATTTATGTTAAGCAAGAATTATAACCAAAGTCACAGTTGCTGTCATTTATAGTTACTTACTGTATGATGTATAACTTCATGTGACTATGATATATGGATTGATGTTAGCTCAAATAATTTGGAAAATAGACCCACAATTTTATTTTCTTTCAAATTTGTAATAATACATTGGCACAAACTTGAAAGAAAGAAATACAATTTTTGACATAAACAACTATTAAAACACAACTTTTTCACAGATGTGCTTATACAATCTAAACTACAACTTGTACTATTAAATAAGACAAAAAAGAAAGAAAGAAAGAAAGAAAGAAATGTGCTTTGCTTTTATGACGCTGAAAACAATATATTTCCTTAATGTTATGTTTGGATCATGGATTTAGTTAAGGATTTGGAAAGGGAAAGGGAATAAGTGCGTGAAATGCAATCATATTTAATTCACATTTCACCTACATTTATCTTTTTTCTTTTAAATTTCTACTCAAATCCATGATCCAAATACAACATAATGGTTCTATGAAGATAAGAAAACCCAATAACAATAATCCAAATCCAATAGTCAAATAGATGAATAGGCTGGATACCAAGTTATCAAAAAAATAATCCAATAGTCCATCCAATCAAATAATCTTTTTTTTTTCTAGCTCTTTTATTTTTTATCTTTTAAATGGTCAATCGGTTGGTGTTGGTACATTTGTTTAACTGTTTATGTAATGGTTATTGATACTTTGAACAAAGGTAGTACAGTTTCATCTCTATTATTGGTTATGCAGTTTGTTAATGTGAAAAGATGTGCAAAATTGTCACGCCCCACTTTTTATTACTCGAAGTCATTACCAAATTCATTAGCTTAATTCAATTACAAGGATAACATGCGGAAATAAACTCATATATTCAATCCGTAAAAGTGATTAACGATACTCTCATCCGTATACAAAGTAAATATTACATGAACATACTTAATAAATTGCCCTTGGGCTTACATCACTTAAGGTACAAGAAGAAGGGTGTAACCCTTCTACAACAATGGCATTCCGCCAACATAACTGAGGCCCCGTGGCCAGTAAACAAGTAGATCCCAAACTTGCAGCTCAACCTGCTTAATACCTGAAAAAGATTCAACAACGTGGGATGAACATATAGTCCAGTAGGGAACTCAACATGATCCTCAAAAATAACAACTTACAGATAGCTATGATCATGAACACTCATTCTCATACTAGAATAGTAATGTGACAGTTTATACAATATATATATATATATATATGAACTTTTCTCGAAAACAACCGTTTCATTCAACATTACAAGTGGTTTGTCTTTCCTTTTTCCTTTCATTAACCCCCGTTCCCAATCTATCATAACATTAACAAATACTTAGGAAGTAATCACACTAAGCCCGATACTCTCTTCCATTTCCTATATATACTCAAATGTACCTTTTCAAACATGTTTATCTTTAAAACGTACGTTCTCCTCCACACTTTCCAAAAGACAAAAGACCTTTTGGTTCGTTTCCATTACTATCATAACTATACATGCATATCTTTGTAAAAATATAAATTTACAACCCACCAACATGTATACAATCAACCAATGGAGTAACTCGGTCCTCCGAACTGTAACCAATCAAAATCCATGATATTTTCAGTTACAACGAAACAACTACAACCAACTTCGCTCTACTAGCTATGTGCGTAGTAAGCCAACAATACACCTTTTACAACAACAAGCCAGTTTACCAGGCGCTAGCTGGAGGGGTATGGTACCTTCGATTATTAGCGCAGCAAGCTAGTTTACCAGGCGCTAGCTGGAGGGGTATGGTACCTTCGATTATTAGCGCAGACAGTTCTCCAGGCGCTAGCTGGAAGGTAATGGTACCTTTGATTATTAGCGCAGGGTATAACACCAACAATCACAGCACATCAAGGCATAACCAACATGTATAATGCATATACATAAACTATCAAGACACCAGCAATGTGTTAAAGTATATGAACACATGACTATCTCCTTCCGAGCAACAAGACATATATATAATGTATCTAGCACTTCATCACATACGATGTTCAATCAATAAATGGTAAAATGCATACCCGACAATTCTACACAACCGTGTCATCCTCCACCGATGACCAAGGACAAAACCTCTAGATGCATATAATTAGTACATCTATTGAAGACTCAATTATCATGAATCACAAACCCAACAACAATATTAACATGATAGTTAAA
>NW_021027269.1:1111663-1124820 GCF_004153795.1 Camellia sinensis | reverse complement strand
CACAATCCTGGTCACATAAGACAATTCTTACCAATGATACACTCGTTACCTAAGAACACAAACGGTTCATCATTCTAGTAATACTTCAAGCATCTACCCGTGAAATTCCTTTCCTACTCAAAACTCTACCCAAAATCTAATAACATCACCAACTCATAACTGACCATGGCACAACACTGTCCCTATTTGTGATCAATAGGACCACAACGAACTTACTAATCAACAACTCAAGACACTAAACGACACACACACAAGTGCCATTCTCACTATGCCGAGATATGAATCTCACACTCCCTTAGACATTCCCACATAACTTCCACCAATTTCACAAAACTCTAAGGCCCCACATTTCCTTAGACTCGACACATTTAAAGCCTCATAATTTGGCCCTTATCAAACCACCATACTAATCATAAAAATTTCATAGATTTCTCACTTTCCACAAACAAATCCCAAACTGAACAAGGGTCAAAGGCCATCACCTGACCATCTCATAATTCAACATTTGATATACAACAACACTAGGATCATCAATCCCATTAATAACTTTTCATTACATAAACATAAAAGAGAGTTCAAGTTTCATTACATGCTCCACAACATGAGGATAAGAAAACAGCAATACATATGCATATACTACCATAACCACAGTGTCTCAACATTCAACAGTACACCGATCAATAACAAAAGTTCCACAATTTATATCAATGGTCTCTAAAAAAAAAGTCCCTCCCAAGGGTGATACTACTGTGCTAATTGAAAAGTTGACCCACACGAAGCTTTCGAAGCCTATCCTTTTCGGGTCTGGTACCGATATCACTCCCGACTGGACTAATATGATAGAGTCCGACTATGTTCTAAAACACCTGAAGAACTTACACGCAAAAGGCAAAAAAGTCTAACATGGCCCGGCTGACCAGAATTAAAACAAACAGGAGTCTCCTAACTCTGGATTTGATTTGGAGTCTGAACCTCACTAGGTCTTCCAATGGACGAGTCCAAAACCCCCGACGAGGATAAGGACTGAGTCTGGGAGTGAGCATGCACTCGCCTCCACCCCTTACTGAGCCTAGAGTGCTTAGGAACCGTAGGACTTACTGAGATGGTCTCTTCCCTATCCCGACCATCACTCACAACCATGGCCTCCACATGGGCTGCTGCCCCGACTAAATATAATAATCCTTCCAAAAGGATCCAGCTACCTTCTCCCGAATATCGAAACACAACCGCCTTTCAAACTCAAAACAACGACGCTCCTCTGTTGCCACCAACTCTGGAGCAAACCTCGACAAACTAGTAAACCACATCTCAAACTGCGCCACAGGAGTATCCTCCTGACACAACTCCAAAAACTGATCCCTCAACCTTTCCCGAGCAGAAGGAGGGAAGTGCTTGGCCCAAAAGGCCTCGGTAAAAGCAACCCACGTGCCACCTACCGTACTCTTAGCATGCTTCCACCAAAAACTCGCATCACCCTTCAATTGAAATGTCGCCAAAGAAACCCTCAACTCCTTCTCTTCGACTCTGAGCATATCGAGAGTCTTGGTAATCTGTTCCAACCAACTCTCTGCCTCCAACGGTTTAGCCTCCCCCACAAACTCTGGTGGACTGGAGCGAAAGAACTCCTTAGTAAGTTTGAGAGCATGCCCACTGCCGCCCTCAGTGCGAGCTAGGGCGTCCTGCACTGCTCTCACAATCTCACGTGCGACATCCTCGTCGACGGCCGATGCTGCAATGGCAGGTACTAAAGGAACTGCTGTGCCTCTCCCGGCACTCCTACTACTCATCCGACCTCTACTCCCTCTTGTAGACATCCTATTAAACACGAAGGCAAAACACACTTAGCGTAAAACACAATAGCCTTCTCCGAGGCACACTCCACTACTGTCAAGTTACAAGACACACCTAGTCTCAAAATTTACATCTCTATTGCATACAATCATTTAGACAGATAAACACGTAATCGAATCAAGTCCACAAAGATAGCCACTCATCCCAGAATTCTCAAGGAATTCCCATCAAAAACCACGTTAATCAGGCGTGTTTCCAAAAGGATCTCAAAGTAAGTTCACCGGCTATGAATATTATCCAGGAGACTGAATCCCATGCTCACATAAATGCAACACATAAGTCCTAACTTTCATGATTTCTATATGCAACGTCCTCACAAAACGTAGTAAACCCACTGTGGTAAAAACCACTTCCCACGAGCCCAAAGTATTCAGACCCGGCTAGCTCTGATACCAAGTTGTCACGCCCCACTTTTTATTACTCAAAGTCATTACCAAATTCATTAACTTAATTCAATTTCAAGGATAACATGCGGAAACAAACTCATACATTTAATCCGTAAAAGTGATTAACAATACTCTCATTCGTATGCAAAATAAATATTACATGAACATACTTAATAAATTGCCCTTGGGCTTACATCACTCAAGGTACAAAAGAAGGGTGTAACCCTTTTACAACAAGGCATTCCGCCAATACAAAAGAGGCCCCGTGGCTAACAAATAAGAAGATCCACATCTTGTAGCACATCTTGCTTAACACCTGAAAAAGATTCAACAACGTGGGATGAACATATAGTCCAGTAGGGAACTCAACATGATCCTCAACAATAACAACTTACAGATAGCTATGATCATGAACACTCATTCTCATACTAGAATAGTAATGTGACAGTTTATACAAAATTATATCTGTATGAACTTTTCTCGAAAATAACCGTTTCATTCAACACTACAAGTGGTTTGTCTTTCCTTTTTCCTTCCATTAACCCCCATTCCCAGTCTTTCATAACATTAACAAATACTTAGGAAGTAATCACACTAAGCCCGATACTCTCTTCCATTTCCTATACATACTCAGATGTACCTTTTCAAACATGTTTATCTATAAAACATTCGTTCTCCTCCACACTTTCCAAAAGACAAAAATGACATTTTGGTTCGTTTCCATTACTATCATAACTATACATGCATATCAACCAATGGAGTAACTCAGTCCTCTGAACTGTAACCAATCAAACCCATGATATTTTTAGTTACAACGAAACAACAACAATCCCATTTCGCTCTACTAGCTATATGCGTAGTAAGCCAACAATACACCCCACTCAACAACATAACAACAAGCCAGTTTACCAGGTGCTAGCTGGAGGGGTATGGTACCCTCAATTATTAGCACAGTCAGTTCTCCAGGTGCTAACTGGAAGGGTATGACACCTTTGATTCTAAGCGCGGTCAGTTCTCCAGTCGCCAGCTGGAAGGGTATGATACCTTTGATTCTCAGCGCGGGGCATAACACCAACAATCACTGCACATCAAGGCATAACCAACATGTATAATGCATATACACAAACTATCAAGACACCAGCAATGTGTTAAAGCATAAGAACACATGACCATCTCCTTCCGAGCAAATATACATATATATAATGTATCTAGAACTTCATCACAAACGATGTTCAATTAATCAATGGCAAAATGAAAACCCGACACTTCTACACAACCGTGTCATCCTCCACCGATGACCAAGGACAAAACCTCTAGATGCATATAGTTAGTACATCTATTAAAAGACTCAACTATCATGAATCATAAACCCAACAACAATATTAGCATGATAGTTAAAGATATAACTTCTACATGTGTGTTCAACACTCAAGATACAACAATCCAATTCTCAAACTTATTTCGAAAACACTTCCCTCATTTTCACAAAAACGATTCCATTTCCTTTTTGTTATCACAAAACCAACTCCACTAATCTTGTTTCCATAAAATCAACTCCAAAGCCATGGTTAATCCTTTTGGTATTAACACCTTTACCACACTCATTTTGACAAAAGAGATTTACACACAATGGTCAACAAACCCCCATTTTAATTTACTCAACCAAAATATAATTTAGGGCTTTTTCTCATTTAACTACAACGTACTAATTTATATTTATTTTAGCCAAGACAACAATCAATGAAGCCAACCCATTCTCTACACAACTAACCCTAGGTTTATTTCATGATTTTCAAATAAATCCAACATGATACAATTTTCATGCAATACAAAAATTACCACATGTCTATCTATAGACGGAGTATTGAAAAAGAACAAGGAGAATCCCTACCATAAATGGAGAACTCAAAAGGAGAAGATGACCCGAAATCAAAGTGCTCCAAATCCCAAATTTCTTGGATCACAACGAAGCCCTCGACGATCAACACACTTCTTACAAAGGCCCAAGGTGAGGAAAACACTCTAGCTAGATCAATCCTAACAGAGAAGTTATGTTTTAGAGTGAGGTGCTCTCCAATGGAGGATTTGAAAAAGTAAGAGAGAGAAAGGAAATCAAAAAGTGAACAAAAAGGTCGGATCACGTCTTTATATAAAAGTCGCCCCGCTCGAGCGTCGAACTCCACGCTCGAGCGTCACTCACAGATCCCCCCGCTTGAGCGTCGAACTCCCCGCTCGAGCGTCACTCACAGATTCCTGCTCGAGCGCCAAAACCCCCCGCTCGAGCGACGGATACCACCATCCAGAAGTTTTGCAGAACAGGTCCCCGCTCGAGCGTCTAACTCCCCGCTCGAGTGCCACACTCAAACTCCTGCTCGAGCGTCAAACCTCAAGCTCGAGCGTCCAACACTACAGAGGAAGTACAGGGAAGGTGATTTTCCCGCTCGAGCACCGAAACCCCCGCTCGAGCGGAGAGGCCAAAAACTGGGCAAAGATTCTAAGTTTTAAAACACAACCAACTTATTCTTAACAAGTCCAACACAACCCAAAGCTCTACAACAAAGAGTAATGGATAGAATGAGGATAAGACAACAACGAATCTACGGAACCAAGCCCGGATTACAGTTCAATAACAATAGGGAAAACTGGGATCGCTATACTATACCTTAACGATCTATTTGGAAATTAAAAAAAAAAGGAAGTTGACTAGAAAAGAAACCAGAACAAAAAAGAAAGTTAAATAAAAATAAAAATGGAAGTTGCAGAAAATTAAAAATCGAAGTTCATTAAAGAAACCACTATAACTTAACGATGTATTTGGAAATTAAATAAAAAAGGAAGTTGAATAGAAAAATAACTTGAATAAAAATGGAAATCGAATAGAAATAAAAATGAAAGTTGCAGAAAATTAAAAATGGAAGTTCATTCAAGAAACCACTATACCTTAACAATATTGTCACGACCCCAAACCGCCCCTAGTAGTTTGGTGCCGTGATAGCCAGTAATCGGAGATTACCGAAGGCCAACTTACAAATTTCACACACAACAGAGTATAAATACATGGGGCTCACAAGTGCGGAAGCGATTTATACAAATAGAGTAGTCCATAAGAGCTGTGCATAAGTCAAATGAGATAGCAACCATTTACATATGGATTATAACTTAATTACAAACAAAGCAAAGTACAATTTCCCCTTGTTGTTTTTCACATTAGCAAAGGGCTTTCAAACGAGATGTGTTGCGAAAGTTTAGAGTCCTCCAGCACAAGGGACTTTCCGGGAAGGTCATTCAAACAAATATGATACGAGGAATTACATGTCACGACTCCAAACTGCCCATAGTAGTTTGGTGCCGTGATCGCCAGTAATCCGAGATTACCGAAGGCCAACTTACAAAATTCACACACATACGGAGTATAAATATATGGGGCTCACAAGTGCGGAAGCAAAAATTTAGAATACAAATGGTCCATAAGAGCTGTGCATGAGTCAAATGAGATAGCAACCATTTGCATATGGGTTATAACTTAATTACAAACAAGCAAAGTGCAGGTTACATTTTTCGTAGTAGCAAAAAGGGCTCCACAAGCCGACATAAACAATTTGTACGAATTACAGGTCTAGGTACACAGTCTTCAAACGTTGGGGTCAAGGCAAGTCCAAGTCCTGCAACACATGGCAAAGTTTGTTGAATGCACTACTCAAAACAAGTCTAGCTTACATGCAAATGACCTCGACATTCTTCAAGAACTAAGTCAATCAAGTTGAAACACAGTTTCTTATCCTTGGAAAAACACGCTGGGCAACTACCAGGTCTAGGCCGAGGTCCCACACCTCCTTGCCGAGGTGTAGCCTCGATGGCCACATTCAAAAGTGAAGTCGGGAAAAATCTGGGTTTCCCTCTTGATAACATGAAGAACATGAGCATGAAAAACTTGAAGAACATGAACATGGGGAAGATGAATGCAAAGATCGAAACTTGCCATTATAACAGCTGAGACTTCATGCTATGAATTCGAAGACATGGACCTGGGTACCCACACTCAAGGATCTTAGCAAAGCACACACAAAAACATGAGCTTTAATGCAAACTTTCAGATCAAACGAGGCTTTTTCTAAAAAATACATGAAAATCATTTTTCTCTTTCTAAAACCAACTTTAAATCGATGAATGGTGTGCGGAACAGGTTTGATCGTGCAATGCAGCTAGATGATCAATAAGAACAACAAGAATAGGTTACGATTCTAACCTCAAAACTTGAATCTAACGGCCCAAGCTCTAACGATCAAGCTTGGAAGTCACCCTCTCTAGCTCAAACTTCTCCTTCTTCTTCCTAGAGCTTCTCTCTCTAAAAAGGCAAGATTGATACAAAATGATATGCTTCACACGACAAACACTGACTTAATCCCTCTGTCGGGACACGTGGCACCGGCTGATTCGCTCAACCCAAAAAGGTGACTGACTTGACAAGACAAGACTAAGACAAAGCGTACTCAACAAGCTAGGCGGCACGAACATACCGGCAAGTAACGACATCGGTAACAACAAGACTCCGGCAATCAAGGGGCAAGGACATCGGCTTGGAAGGACAACACTTGACTAAACTGTGCCACACCTTGGCCTAGATGTGCCACACCTCGGTCTAGGTCATACCATTCCAGGAACAAAATCACTCATGCATGGACCAAGGATCTAGAACGCCTAGATATTAACATCTCGGCCCAGATGATGCACTTCTCGGCCTAGGCGACGCGCACCTCGGCCTAGATGGTGACATCTCGGCCAATATGCCAGGGTGAAGATGGAGGTCAACCAAACGGGTTCCAAGATAGTTCTAAGTGATAAAGGTTTCAAAGGTGTCTAGGCTTAAGATGACCTCGGCAACACACCAGACAAGAACAAAGTGTGCAAGCAATCATTCAAGCAAAACAAGACAAGATTTGCAAATGCACATATTAACATAAGATCATCCACAAATGTATGTAAGTATGACTAAGTCAAAATGAGGGTTGTTACATCCTACCCCCCTTAAAGAAGTTTAGTCCCCAAACTTGAGTTACCTTGTTTCAAAAACAATTATGAATGTCGGACTTTCATTTCCTCTTCCATTTCCCATGTAGCATCCTCCCCGTAATGCTCCTTCCATTCAACTTTCACCATGGGTATCGACTTGTTTCTCAACTGCCTCACCTGTCTATCGACAATCCGCATCGGCTTCTCTTCGTAGCCTAAATCTTCATTACTTACAATTTCGAAATAGTCGATCACATGTAGCGGATCTCGAATGTATTTCCTCAACATCGAAACATGAAATACATTATGGACTTGGCTCAATCCCGGTGGCAAAACAAGTCTGTAGGCGGCGAGGTTAATCTTCTCAAGGATTTCAAAAGGCCCAATGTAACGGGGTGCCAACTTACCCTTCTTCCCAAATCTTGTAACTCCTTTCGTCGACGAAATCTTCAGGAACACGTGGTCCCCGACTTCAAATTCTAACTCTCTCCTTCTCTGGTTGGCATAACTCTTCTGTCGACTCTGTGCGGTTTTGATTCTTTGCTGAATAAGCTTAATCTTCTCGGTTGTTACTTGAATTAACTTGGGACCAAGCAGAGCTTTGTCTCCCACC
The DNA here is from genome assembly GCF_004153795.1 of Camellia sinensis. NCBI lineage: Eukaryota > Viridiplantae > Streptophyta > Magnoliopsida > Ericales > Theaceae > Camellia > Camellia sinensis. The sequence continues at coordinate 1,116,960 of NW_021027269.1, read as the reverse complement.
TCGATCCAACATATTGGTGACCTGCACTTTCTGCCATACAGTGCCTCATACGGCGCCATGCCAATGCTAGCTTGGTAGCTGTTGTTGTAGGTAAATTCCACCAAAGGAAAATGTACTCCCCAACTTCCTTGGAGGTCCAATACACATAGTCTAAGCATATCTTCAAGTGTCTGAATCGTCCTCTCTATTTGCCCATCAGTCTGGGGATGAAAAGCTGTGCTAAACCTAAACTCGGCTCCGAAAGCTCTGCCAAAATCTGAAAACCAACTTCGGATCTCGGTCTGACACAATCGACATCGACACTCCATGAAGTCTAACAATCTCATTCACATACAACAAAGCAAGCTTATCGGTGTTGAAGGTGGTTTTAACCGGCAAGAAGTGTGCTGACTTAGTTAGTCTATCCACGATAACCCAAATCGAATCCATACCCTTTTGTGTCTTCGGCAAACCAACCACAAAGTCCATGGAGATGTGCTCCCACTTCCACTCAAGGATTGGCAATGGTTGAAGAAGTCCTGCTGGCCTTTGATGTTCCGCTTTTACTTGTTGACAATACAGACACTGGGACACGAACTCGGCTATCTCTCCTTTCATATTTGGCCACCAAAACGTCTGCTTCACATCCTGATACATCTTGGTGTTCCCGGGGTGTACAGCAAACTTAGAACCATGAGCTTCCTGCAGAATTTTTCTTTTCAACTCTGGGATGTCGGCCACACACAACCTTCCTTCAAACTTGAGTATTTGATTTTCTAAGGTGTACCCGGATCTCGGCTTTGCAACAATCTCACCGGCTACCTTCTTGAAGAATTCATCCTCCATTTGCCTTGTCTTTACCTCCTCAACAATAGTCGGCTCCACTGAGATCGCAGTTAGGCATGCCAAATTTCCAACCACCTTTCTGCTCAGAGCGTCGGCCACGGTGTTAGCTTTTCCTGAATGATATTGAATCCGCATGTCGTAATCTTTCAACAACTCAAGCCATCTTCTCTGCCTCATATTCAATTCCTTCTGAGTAAACAAGTACCTTAAACTTTTATGATCTGTAAAAATCTAACAAGAAGCTCCATACAAGTAGTGGCGCCAAATCTTCAAAGCAATTACCACGGCAGCTAACTCTAGATCATGGGTGGGGTAGTTCTTTTCATGTGGCTTTAACTGGCGAGAGGCATATGCTATAACCCTACCTTTTTGCATTAATACACAACCCAGACCTTTATGCGAAGCATCACTGTAGACATGGAACTCTTCATTACTTGATGGTAGTACAAGAATTGGTGTTGCGACTAACCTCGTCTTCAACTCCTGGAAGGCTGCTTCTCTATCCTTAGTCCAATCGTAAGCCACTCCCTTCTTAGTCAGTTGGGTCAGCGGAATTGCAATCCTTGAGAAATCCTTTACGAACTTTCTGTAATAACCAGCAAATCGCAGAAAACTACGAACCTCGGACACATTAGTCAGTCTCGGCCAATTCACCACGGCTTCAATTTTACTAGGATCGACCAAAATACCCTAACCTCGGACACATTAGTCGGCCTCGGCCAATTCACCACAGCTTCAATTTTACTAGGATCGACCGAAATACCCTCTTCATCAATTGCATGACCCAAAAATGAAACAGTGGAAAGCCAAAACTCACACTTGTTAAATTTAGCATACAATTTCCGATCCCGCAAAGTCTGTAAGGTAAGTCTCAAATGCTCCTCGTGTTTGGCTTTATTCTTAGAGTAGATCAATATGTCATCAATGAAGACAACCACAAACTCATCTAGGTATGGCTCAAAGACTCTATTCATCAAATTCATAAAGGCTGCAGGAGCATTGGTTACTCCAAAAGGCATTACTAAAAACTCGTAGTGGCAATACCTCGTCCGAAAAGCGGTCTTCTCAACATCCTCGACTTTGACTTTAAGCTGATGGTAGCCCGATCTAAGGTCAATTTTGGAAAAGACTCGCGCTCCTTGCAACTGCTCGAACAAATCGTCTATCCTCGGCAACGGGTACTTATTCTTAATGGTTACCTTATTCAGTTCCCGGTAATCAATACAAAGACGATGTGTGCCATCCTTCTTCTTAACAAACAAGATGGGTGCTCCCCAGGGTAAAGTGCTCGGTCTAATAAAACCCTTATCTAGTAACTCCTGTAGTTGAAGTTTCAATTCCTTAAGCTCGGCAAGGGCCATCCTATAGGGTGTTTTAGAGATGGGCTGGGTTCCTGGTATGATGTCAACAGTAAACTCTACCTCTCTATCAACCAACTGACCAGGTAAATCATTTGGGAAGACGTCGGGAAATTCATTAACCACTGGGATGTCGGCTAACTCAACACTTCCATTCAAATTATTTAGTATGCTACACAGATAACCTTGACACCCTTTTTGGATCAATCTATAGGCTTTCATGGTTATCGAGCAACTCTTGTAGTTGAAGTTTCAATTCCTTAAGCTCGGCAGGGGCCATCCTATAGGGTGTTTTAGAGTGGGCTGGGTACCCGGCACGATGTCAACAGCAAACTCTATCTCTCTATCAACTAAGTGACCAGGCAAATCATTTGGAAAGACGTCGGGGAATTCACTAACCACTGGGACGTCGGCTAACTCAACGCTTCCATTCAAATTACTTAATATGCTACACAGATAACCTTGACACCCTTTTTGGATCAATTTATAGGCTTTCATGGATGAAATTAAGTAAGGTGGAGATACTACCCCTTTTCCTTGAAACGTGACCTCGGCTAGGTTCGAGGGTTTTAACGTGACACTCTTTGAAACACAATTTATGGACGCGTGATTTGTCACTAACCAATCCATCCCCAAAATAACATCAAAATGGGTTATGTCCAATGGCATTAAGTCGGCTAACAGTTCAACATTCCCAATCACAACAACACATGCTCGATAGATGGATGCAACATTCATAGATCTCCCAGATGGAGTAGATACAGATAATACATAATCAAGGGGTTCTAGTTTCCTATTAATCTTCTCGGCAAACTTAGCAGAAATGAATGAATGCGTAGAACCTGAATCAATCAATACATATGCACTTTGAGAGCAAATCGAAAGCATACCTGACACCACTATCTCAGCATTTTGAGTGTCCCCTGGTACTAGTGCAAAAACTTTGCCTTGTCTCATCAGTCCTTTCCCAGCGTTACCTTTCTGCATGGAGCCCGAAGTATTCTCATCTTTCTTACTTTCCCCAGCCTTCGTTTTTGGACAGTCCCTCACAAAATGGCCTACTTCACCAGATTCGTAACAAGCCCCAGATGCTCGACGACAGACCCCGAAATGTGGCTTCCCACAACTGGAACATATCGTCTTAGTACCACTCTCGGGAATCACCATTTCCCCGCCATGGTCAACCTCAATCACAACAACCCGAACCCAACAATTGATAACCAATCACAATACGAACACTACCCCTATACACTCGATGGGGTCACCACGGACTCACTGACTAGCAAGACCCAAAACACGAACCAACATACAGGTACTATTTCCACTAACCCGAGATACAAATCTCACATTTCCTCGAACATTCTCACATAACCTTGCCAACACCACGCAACTCTCGCAACCATCACATCTAACCATCACATCAAATCTCCACATCTTACTTGCCACCCATCCCGAGAGTACCCTCTAGAGGCCCGACCTCCGTGCTAAACCACTAGTCAAAACTACCGTTAGGAAACCACCATGAACCAACCCCGACACCATCGCATGTCGCCGACTAGGCTTTCAAAGACTCACCATCCTAACTATCCAGCAGAGTAAAGGTCCTCACCCTCCTCACTATTAACCCTCATCTCTATCCGCAAACACCATACCACCGTGACTCCATCCACGGATCACACCCTAACTACGGACTGTACACCCAATCAACCCTTACGATAGCATCTCCCGACCTAACTAGTGTTAAGGTACAAACCTATCACATTTGATCATAATAAAGGAGCCCAAAAACTTAGGAAATACCCATATACTACTATCCGAGATATAGTACCAACTGCTTACAATACAACACTCCCCAACACAACAATCACAACCTTATATAGGGACCAGCATCCCCTCACTTAAAACGGCCAATCAGTACACCTGCAATCTCGGCAACGCTACTTACCACAAAGGTACAAGTCCAACCTTAACAAAATTATGCGCTATGCCCCCGTAGGACACCATATCAAATACGTGTTACATCTAGTATTAATCGCACACTTCACATCCTCTCGAGTTCACCCGACAGTGGACCGAAATCTATACCACGCACAAAATTTTAAATGGGTAATACCCATGAAATTCCACACACTCGGCAAGTAAAGCAGTTCTCGCTCCAATAATTTTATGGTTTTACAGCAACTTTATACATTAATAAAACTTTAGAGCTATAACATGCTCCAATCCACCCACTCTAGGGAAATTAACAAGCAAAGCATATATGTATACATATAGATAAACAAACAGTTTAGATGTTTCAACATTCCCAAAATACATTGGTTACAAAACGGAACCCAATGATCACGAAACACTAATCCACCGATTACAAAACGGATTAGTCAAAACAAAACCATCCCATCAGTATTACTATTATTACCGTCCCTTGCTGGACCGCCGAAGTTGGTCATCCCCAAACATAAGATAACTGTAACAAGCCCGCGGGGGACCTCGCTACAGCTCGGACTCGACTTTGTAGTCACGGTTCTAAATCTGAACCAAAGAGTCCAAATCCGGCAAATCGTTTTAAGAAAACAGATTTTTGAAAGAAGTGCCAAACATGGACTGCTTTGCCAGATACAGAGTCGCCACCTAAATATTTTATTTTGGGAAATTTAGGAAACCCTGACTCGGTGCCAAAAGGCCACGCGTCCGTCATCACCAAAGTTGCCTCGGCTCGGGAACTTGGGTACGATTGGGGAAGGTCACTTCGTGAGCACCCCCGCTCGCCCGGTCATAGACCGGCCTCTACTAACCATGATATCAATTTTTGAAAACATTGTATGTTCTTATTCCGGTTATTAGCCTAGGTTACTATATGATGCGCACAGCATACAAATATAGACCGGGTCGCCTGAATTGGAACGAAACATTTCATGCTTGTTTTTGAAAATGGTTTGCTACCCGCAGGTAGGCTTAAATGCAGGTTTTGCCACCCGCAGTTAAATTATCATGTTATGGGGAAATTTTACATGTTTTTAAGTGATTTATATTAGAAACCAAGCTTAAGAATGGAAGAACCAAGTGTTGGAGCAAAAAGAGCCATTTTCGGACTCCAAACTGCCCAGAGCCGCACGT
>NW_021027269.1:1098165-1111638 GCF_004153795.1 Camellia sinensis | reverse complement strand
GCAGGTATGCATATATTTGTGAAAATACATCTACTATGCCCCTTTCCCTGCTCTCTGTTGCAGCAAAAATCAGGAATCAGCAACTTTCCGGAACTTGGCACGCTTTTCAAGAATAATTGTAAAACAGAGGCTAATTGGGGCATTCCGGTGGATTTCCGCGCAAAGCAGCCAGACCATGCATCATCCATCAGAAGCAAGGCAGTCCCTGGCTTGCATGCCAGTTTTAATTTATTTCTTAGTTAATTTGTTAATTAATTAGGAATTTGTATATATTCGGGCTGTAATATTTTGAACGTAATATTCTTTTTCGGGACTGTATTATTTATTCGGACCCTCCGGCGAGGGCCACAACTGTAATAAGTGTGCGTGAGTGTGATGTATGTCTTCCAACCCCACGTCTTTCTCCCTTTTATTTATCCGCTTATGATGGTTAGATTAGGGCATATTTAAATTAGCATACAGTATGATAGCATGTTTGCATTCATTCATCTGTTTGCATGCACCGGACTCGGCGCATCATACTAGCATTGTACTTTCAATTTCAAAGTTGAATACATGATAGTTGTAACATTTCATATGCCATCTTAGAATAGCCGAGCCTGCTATAATTGCATTTTGCATGTGTTGCATTAGGCATTTCTGTATAGTTAGGATCATGCATGATTTCTAATGAATTCCTATTTTGGCTTGGAGTACTCGGAAGCTTTATGCTTTAGCATCCTTGCATGCGTGTGAGTGACTGCCATGAATAGCATGCTTACATGAGGCTATGTGCTTATCTGATATAACTGCCTGAATGCCTGTGGGTGAAGTTGGGTTATTAAATTGGAATAAATCATCAAATGTTTTAAAGCCTACCTGCGGGTAGCAAACCATTTTCAAAAACAAGCATGAATGTTTCGTTCCAATTCAGGCGACCGGTCTATATTTGTATGCTGTGCGCATCACATAGTAACCTAGGCTATATAAACCGGAATAAGAATTCACAAAGTTTTCAAAAATAGATATCATGGTTAGTAGAGGCCGGTCTATGACCGGGCGAGCGGGGGTGCTCACGAAGTGACCTTCCCCAATCGTACCCAAGTTCCCGAGCCGAGGCAACTTGGTGATGACGGACACGTGGCTTTTGGCACCGAGTCAGGGTTCCTAAATTTCCCAAAATAAAATATTTAGGTGGCGACTCTGTATCTGGCAAAGCAGTCCATGTTTGGCACTTCTTTCAAAAATCTGTTTTCTTAAAACGATTTGCCGGATTTGGACTCTTTGGTTCAGATTAGAACCGTGACTACAAAGTCGAGTCCGAGCTGTAGCGAGGTCCCCCGCGGGCTTGTTAAAGTTATCTTATGTTTGGGGATGACCAACTTCGGCGGTCCAGCAAGGGACGGTAATAATAGTAATACTGATGGGATGGTTTTGTTTTGACTAATCCGTTTTGTAATCGGTGGATTATGTTTTCGTGATCATTGGGTTCCGTTTTGTAACCAATGTATTTTGGGAATGTTGAAACATCTAAACTGTTTGTTTATCTATATGTATACATATATGCTTTGCTTGTTAATTTCCCTAGAGTGGGTGGATTGGAGCATGTTATAGCTCTAAAGTTTTATTAATGTATAAAGTTGCTGTAAAACCATAAAATTATTGGAGCGAGAACTGCTTTACTTGCCGAGTGTGTGGAATTTCATGGGTATTACCCATTTAAAATTTTGTGCGTGGTATAGATTTCGGTCCACTGTCGGGTGAACTCGAGAGGATGTGAAGTGTGCGATTAATACAGATGTAACACGTATTTGATATGGTGTCCTACGGGGGCATAGCGCATAATTTTGTTAAGGTTGGACTTGTACCTTTGTGGTAAGTAGCGTTGCCGAGATTGCAGGTGTACTGATTGGCCGTTTTAAGTGAGGGGATGCTGGTCCCTATATAAGGTTGTGATTGTTGTGTTGGGGAGTGTTGTATTGTAAGCAGTTGGTACTATATCTCGGATAGTAGTAATATGGGTATTTCCTAAGTTTTTGGGCTCCTTTATTATGATCAAATGTGATAGTTTGTACCTTAACACTAGTTAGGTCGGGAGATGCTATCGTAAGGGTTGATTGGGTGTACAGTCCGTAGTTAGGGTGTGATCCGTGGATGGAGTCACTGGTAATGGTGTTGTGCGGATAGAGATGAGGGTTAATAGTGAGGAGGGTGAGGACCTTTACTCTGCTGGATAGTTAGGATGGTGAGTCTTTGAAAGCCTAGTCGGCGACATGCGATGGTGTCGGGTTGGTTCATGTGGTTTCCTAACGGTAGTTTTGACTAGTGGTTTAGCACGGAGGTCGGGCCTCTAGAGGGTACTCTCGGGATGGGTGGCAAGTAAGATGTGGGAGATTTGATGTGATGGTTAGATGTGTTGGTTGCGAGAGTTGCGTGGTGTTGGCAAGGTTATGTGAGAATGTTCGAGAAATGTGAGATTTGTATCTCGGGTTAGTGGAAATAGTACCTGTATGTTGGTTCGTGTTTTGGGTCTTGCTAGTCAGTGAGTCCGTGGTGACCCCATCGAGTGTATAGGGGTAGTGTTCGTATTGTGATTGGTTATCAATTGTTGGGTTCGGGTTGTTGTGATTGAGGTGACCATGGCGGGGAAATGGTGATTCCCGAGAGTGGTACAAGACGATATGTTCCAGTTTGTGGAAGCCACATTTCGGGGTCTGTCGTCGAGCATCTGGGGCTTGTTACGAATCTGGTGAAGTAGGCCATTTTGTGAGGGACTGTCCAAAACGAAGGCTGGGGAAAGTAAGAAAGATGAGAATACTTCGGGCTCCATGCAGAAAGGTAACGCTGGGAAGGACTGATGAGACAAGGCAAAGTTTTGCACTAGTACCAGGGGATCACTCAAATGTGAGATAGTGGTGTCAGGTAATGCTTTTCGATTTGCTCTCAAGTGCATATGTATTGATTGATTCAGGTTCTACGCATTCATTCATTTCTGCTAAGTTTGCCGAGAAAGATTAATAGGAAACTAGAACCCTTGATTATGTATTATCTGTGTCTACTCCATCTGGGAGATCTATGAATGTTGCATCCATCTATCGAGCATCTGTTTGTTGTGATTGGGAATGTTGAACTGTTAGCCGACTTAATGCCATTGGACATAACCCATTTTGATGTTATTTTGGGGATGGATTGGTTAGTGACAAAATCACGCGTCCATAAATTGTGTTTCAAAGAGTGTCACGTTAAAACCTCGAACCTAGCCGAGGTCACGTTTCAAGGACAAAGGTAGTATCTCCACCTTACTTAATTTCATCCATGAAAGCCCTATAAATGATCCAAAAAGGGTGTCCAAGGTTATCTGTGTAGCATATTAAGTAATTTGAATGGAAGCGTTGAGTTAGCCGACGTCCCAGTGGTTAGTGAATTCCCGACGTCTTTCCAAATGATTTGCCTGGTCACTTAGTTGATAGCTCATGGGCCAAAAATAGCATGCAAGATTATGACATATAAGAGCTCGATCCTCGTGCCACCAATCACGCATACCGAGTCATGATGGCCGAGGAGTCGAAATGCACAACTCAATATAGGATGAATGCACATGAAACTACAACTAAAACCTAACTCCATCATGGATAATCCGGAGTGTCGGTGACTGGGGAATTGAGACACGTTCCGTCACTCGAAGTACGAAACGCACCTCGTTTCCCGTGCCCGGGCTAACTCCTATTCCGAACATGATGCAATATGCATGACATGCATGAAATGCGACTAAGATACAATCCTAACATACACCATGCCATGAAAGTGAGATGCCTCGAAGTGCGTGCACACGGGCACGCAAACCGAGAAAATGACAGAATGCAATCTAAGATATAACCTAGTATGCACAATGCTACAAAAATGAGGTGCCTCGAAATGCGTGCACACGGGCACGCAAACCGAGAAAATAACAGAATGCAATCTAAGATACAACCTAGTATGCACAATGCTGTGAAAATGAGATGCCTCGAAATGCGTGCACACGGGCACGCAAACCGAGAAAATGGCAGAATTCAATCTAAGATACAACCTAGTATGCACTATGCTATGAAAATGAGATGCCTCGAAATGCGTGCACACGGGCACGCAAACCGAGAAAATGGCATACACAATGCGAATGACATGAAAATGTGATATGGGCTTATACCAAGCCTCAGCCACACTCACATGGGATGCCGGCGGATAAAAATGAGGTGCCTCGAAATGCGTGCACACAGGCACGCAAAACGAGGCGATGACGGAATGCGATGTAATGGCATGAAAACATGATATGGCCTTATACCAACATGAGTGAGCCTCAGCCACACTCACATAGGATGCCGTCAGATAAAAATGGGGTGCCTCGAAATGCGTGCACACGGGCACGCAAACCGAGACGATGGCAAAATGTGATGAAATGACATGAAAACATGATATGGGCTTATACCAACATGAGTGAGCCTTAGCCACACTCACATAGGATGCCGGCGGATAAAAATGGGGTGCCTCGAAATGCGTGCACACGGGCACGCAAACCGAGGCGATGGCGGAATGCAATCTAAGATACAACCTAGCATGCACTATGCTGTAAAAAAGAGATGCCTCGAAATAGCAATCATTCTAATAGAATTTCAGCAATGAAATATGGGGGAAAACAGTCCCGAAATGAGGCGAAATGACACCAAATGCAAGGAATTGTCCCGAAATGCGAATTTAGGCACCCGAAATGGCCTATAGCTATGCTAAACATGCACAATATGGACATGCAATTCAAAGACAGAAGCTAAACAGTCCCAAAAAAGGCACTTTCACAGTTATAAACATGGCCAAACAGCAAGCATAGGTATGGCAAAAATAGCACGCAAGAATAGGGGCCAAGAGAGGGGTAATGAAGCAAGTGATACAATCAAAACCCAAACTGAAAAATTCCCTTCTACAACACTGAAGAGGGACCAAAAATATGAACATTTACAGTATATGGCAGACCTCAAATCAGTATACAAACATGGTAGAAGTGTGATGCAAAATGAGGCTCAAAAGTGGCTAAAACATGAGGTATGCAAAATAATCACCAAACAGCCGAAGATCCTTAATAAAACATGTAGAATGGGCCAAAATAGGACTATTTCCAGAACTGTAAAATGGCCAAAAACAAAAGCATGGTAGGCTGCCATTGCATGCAAGAATGGGGAATAAAAGAGAGATATAACATGAAGTGGCATATGGAGGTCCCAAACCATGAAAGGACCTAAATGAAACATGAAGAATGGACCAAAATAAGCACTTTTTCAGAACTGTAAAATGGCCAAAAACAAAAGAATGGTAGGCTAACTAAACATGCAAGAATGGGGAATAAAAGAGAGATATAACATGAAGTGACCTATGCAAATGGTGTTGATCCCTTCTTCAATGTTGAAGAGGGGCTCAAAATAAGCCTAATATTAGTTTACAACATGCTCAAAAACAGATTACTCACGGGCCAAAAATAACATGCAAAATCATGACATATAAGAGGATCAATGAAGCAAGTGTATTATGGAGGGCTCAAACAGGGTTGAGCCCTTAATTAAAAGTGAAGATGAGCTCAAAAGAGAGCCCTTTTCAGTTAGGGCTGGAGCTTGAAACAAAAAGCAAGTGAGGCTTACAAATGAATCAAGAAAAAGGGTCAAAAGAGAAGAAGTGTTACTTACCCATGAAGACTAAGGCTTTGGTTGCTTCTTGGACCAATTTGCAGCTTCCTTGGCCTTTGAGAAACCTTCCTTATTGCTGGAAATGAGGTGGTGGTGGTAGAGCTTGGTGGTGTAGAAGGAATGGTGGTTAGGGACTTAGGGTTTTTTGAAGAAATGAGAGCTATGGAGATGGAGTTGAGTATGGAGACTTGAAGAGCAATTTTTCTAACCCCAATTTACTACAAGACTTGCTTGCTATATAGGCCAAAGAAGGGGTGTAAAGGTGGGGGAAAAGGAGAGCAAAACTCCCCCACAAAATATCCCCCGGATAAATATCTTGTCTGGGGGATATTGCCCCACAGCTGTAAAGTGCACAGTGCAAGGAACACGGCCGGCCTATCACTTTTATTGCAGGTGGCCGACTGGCCACACCCCCTAGCCGGCCGGCTAGCGGTCAAAAAGTTCAATGAGATTTTCTGGCCGGCCAGCAACTGGGGAGGTACTCCTATGTGTGTACAACACAACCATGTGGTTAAAAGTCCAAGAAAGTGGGTCCAAGGGGTTCAACATTAGCCCGGAAGAAAGGGGTCAAAAGGGTCAGGTAATTCCCAAGTTTGCTTATAGTCTCTTATCTGTTAGCGGAAGGAGGGGTTCAAAAGGGTCAAGTAACATTAGTGGCCGGCCACCAACTTTTAGGGTCCTCCCATGTGTGTACATCACAAATATGTGGTTCAAAGTTCAAGAAAAAGGGTCCAAGGGGTTCAACATTAGCCCGGAAGGATGGGGTCAAAAGGGTCAAGTTTAATTAATGGCCGGCCATGAACTTTTAGGGGCCTCCCATGTGTGTACATCACAAATATGTGGTTCAAAGTTCAAGAAAGTGGCCCCAAGGTGTTCAACATTAGCCCGGAAGTGTGAAAAACGGGCGTCGGAGGGCGCCGGAGGGCGTATAACTTGGTTGTTGCAACAATTGCTGGCCTCCCACCCTTCTACGGCCTTCCTAGTGATGAAACAGAGGTACCTGCCAAAAATGAACGAAAATCGATGCAAAACGAATGTTCGGGGGCCAAAACGCGTAGTTCGGGGTCCTGAAAATGGGCTGTTAAGCACCGAAAGTGGCATTCGACCTCGAAGTGGGTTTCTCAGACCCCAGTGTCCCTCAAAAGGGAGTAAATAAGATGTATGCCAAAATTTAGAGCAAACGGAGATGGCTAGGCGGTCCCGAACCGAGGCACACGGCCTGATGGTCCCGGAAAATCGAAAACCGGGCTCCGAAATGGGCAAAATGGCCTACGGCCACAGAATGTAGCCCACGGCCACTGAGAGATGGTCTACAGGACCTCTCTCTCCCCTCAGGAAAAGAAACAGAGAAAACCGAGTCTGGTTCGCAAACCGAGGCAAGGCACAGAAGAGGGTTCGGAAGTCCGGAGGCAGGGCGCACGGCCGTGACTCTGAAACTTCTGAACGAGCACATTATGCAACGTCACCGAGCGCTCAATCGGTGATGTCTGAGTCTTAAGGTCGGTCAAAAATGGGGTGTCTACAGTCATGCAATGAGCACCCCCGCTCGCCCCATCAAAGATCGGCCTGTACTAAGCATGATATCTCGTTTTTGAAAACACATGCGTTCTTATTCCAGTTATTAGCTAGATTTAGTATGTGATACGCACAACACACAAGTATAGACTAGATCGCTTAATTTGGAACAAAGCATTGCATATTTGTTGTTTGAAAAATGGTTTGAAGTTTGCTACTCGCAAGTAGGCTAAATCGAGGATTCAATGAATTGTTCCAATTCAAGCAATCCAACCTTCATCCACAGGCATTCAGGCAGTTATATCACATAAGCAAATAGCCTCATGGCAAGCATGCTATCATGGCAACACTTACACACATGCAAGGATGCTAAAGCATAAACACTTATAGTGTACTCCGAGCTAAAATAAAGAACTAGTTAGTAATCAATGCATGATCCTAGTTCATGTTAAGATGGCTAATGCGGTACATGCAAAATGCAACTAGAAATAGGCTCGGCTATTCTAAGATGACATATGAGATGCGACAACTCGATACATGTATTCAAGTAGGAATTGAAATACAATGTAGTTAGTATGACGCGCTGAGCCCCGTGCATGCAATACAGATGAATGATGCAAACATGCATAGCATAAGGATGCTAAATGAAATATGCCCTAAAACTAGCCATCATAAGCGGGTAAGTAAAAGGGGGAAAGACGTGGGGTTGGAAGACATTCACACATTCACGCACACTTATTACAAAATTCGCCATCTCGACGGAGGGTCCGAAAGAATAATACAAATCGACTAATTAATCAACTAACAAGCTAATTAATTATTACACAACTCTTAACTAATTAAACAAATTAATTAAGCTACAAAAACAGTAAAGCGGCCTTGACAAGAGGGACAAATGCATGCTCAATCAGTTTCGCTCGGAAATCCATTGCCATGCCTCATGTTGCCTCTGTTTGCACTGTTTTGCACCTCTAAAAACTGTGAAAAGTCCTGTGATGCTCTAGAACCACTTCATGGACATGCTGAGGGGCCATCAGCCAAAGGAAAGGTGTCATCGACCATTTATGAGGTCATCAGCCAAACACTTTTAGCCGATCGGCACACCAGATAGCCGATCGGCCATCTTTTCCTGCAAAATGTTATTTTGCTGCAGCAGAGGACAAACAGAGGTATGGCAATACATTTGCAAGAAAATGTTTGCAACTACACCCCTTATCATGTTTAAGGATTAAAGGTGTGTAGTTGTCGACCCTCAGACCACCAATCATGCATTCCAATGCATGATGGCCAAAGGAGCCAAATGTGCAATTCAATGTGGGATGAATGCACAAAATCACATAAGAGACCTCAAGCTCTATCATGTTTGATCAGGAGGCAAGGCATGCACACACAATGCTATGCAAACATGCAAGCATGATGCGATGAAATTAGCATGCAACATCTTCTCCAGATCTGAGTTTCACGCGCGTTTTCCAACGCCCCGCGCAAATTGCTTTCGCAAAAACATTCAGTTTCAAGCACTTTGAAGCGATTAAATTTCGGTTTCGGAGCTTCTTTTCGCATTTTCGCCACTTGAGGTAAGTTTGTCTCAATATTTGGAAGATTTTCTCGGGAGTTGACTTTTGTTGACTTTTCATTTCCCGAGAGTTGACTTTTGTTGACTTTTTGCAATTTTGGCCCATTTTGCTCATTGTTGCTCCCTTTTGCAGATTCTCTGAAAATGGCGGGCAATTCTCCCCACGGTGGAGGTTTTCCAGGTGCCGGAGATGATTTCGATCCCATGACTCTACCCCCGAGGACCCGACCATTTATTCCCGGGAGGTACCATCCGTCAGCACACGTTCTCCCTCGTGCTGTCTTCCGTCACTTTACTAGCTTTGATGAGCGGGCACCCGGGGATCTGCTTCTCCGAGAGCCGGAGCAGCACCTCTCTCACGAGGCCCGAGAGGTATTTACTTCATCTTCTGTATTTTACATTTCGCACCTTTGCCATGCTTTGAACATGCAGTTAAGCTTATGACATAGTACTTTGCTTACATCTTGAACATGTAGTTTCAACACTTGAATTTCTGAACACTCAGCTCATTAATTAATTGTGAACGCACAATACACATTAGTTGAGAGGTGAACACACGGCTCAAACACTGACTTGTCGAACACACAGCCCGAATTCGAAAGTGAACACACAGCCCACGCTTTACATCTTCTGAACACACAGCCCAGATTAGATAGTGAACACGCAGCCCACAATTTAACTGAAAGTTGAACACTGATTTGTCGAACACACAGCCCGAATTTGAAAGTGAACGCACAGCCCACGCTTTACATTTCCTGAACACACAGCCCAGGTAGATAGTGAACACACAGCCCACAATAGTTGAAATTTGAACACGCAGCCCAAACTTCAATTTTTTTGAACACGCAGCCCAGGTAGATAGTGAACACGCAGCCCACAATTTAACTGAAAGTTGAACACGCAGCCCAAACTTCAAATTTTTCTGAACACGTAGCCCAGGTTTAGATAGTGAAGACGCAGCCCACACTAGTTGAAATTCGAACACGCAGCCCAAACTTCAAATTTTCTGAACACGCAGCCCAGATTTAGATAGTGAACACGCAGCCCAAACTTCAAATTTTTTCTGAACACGCAGCCCAGATAGATAGTGAACACGCAGCC
Source organism: Camellia sinensis (assembly GCF_004153795.1). Lineage (NCBI taxonomy): Eukaryota > Viridiplantae > Streptophyta > Magnoliopsida > Ericales > Theaceae > Camellia > Camellia sinensis. The sequence continues at coordinate 1,101,759 of NW_021027269.1, read as the reverse complement.
CACAATTTAATTGAAAGTTGAACACGCAGCCCAAACTTCAAATTTTCTGAACACGCAGCCCAGGTAGATATTTGCATGTAGCTTATTTTACTTCATCGGCACACAGCCCATTCATCCCATTGGTACGTAGCCCATTTCATTCCATTGGCACACAGCCCATTCATTTCATTATTGACACATGTATTCATTCTGAATGCAGGTTTGTTCCCGCAGTGTGCGAGGGTATGGTTCCACCATCGCGCGGGACTGGTACGCCGAGCTCCCGGAAGCCGTCCGAGACTTAGTGGACTTGGCAGGATTTGGACCCTTCTGCATCGGGTTGTCACGTTGTCCTGCCAGGAGGACGCTGATGGCAGCCTTGGTAGAGAGATGGTGGGACACCACCAACTCCTTTCATTTCTCTGCTACCGGGGACATGACTATGACCCCTTTTGACTTTGCTGTATTGACCGGTTTAGACGTCGGAGGTTGGTCCGTCCCCTACGATGAGGATATGGGCGAGTGGGAGGCCGCCTGGATGTACCTATTGGGGGCTCGCCCGCCCGTTGACAGGGTCTCTGGGAGAGTCCGATACACTTGGTTTTCTTCCCACTTCCGACGGGCGGAGATGGTGCCTGAGAGTCCCGAGGAGACAGAGCAGTATGCCCGTGGTTTCCGTATGTTCCTCTTCGGGACTACCCTATTCGCCGACAGAGGGAACACGGTTGGGCTATACCTGCTGAGCGCTCTAGTTGACCTATCACAGGTCCATCGATATGACTGGGGTGGCGCCGGCCTGGCTACCCTTTACTTTTATATGAGCGCGACCTCCCGCGGGCGGGGCGATTTACTTGGCGGCTACTGGAGAGCCTGGGAGGTACCTTTCTGTCCCCTTGATTTACATTTCTGCTTTTCATCATCTGTACATTGCACACACAGCGCACTTTTACAGTCTGTATTTTGCTCTCAGCATTTCGTACTTACATTCTGCACTGTTTTTCTCAGCTATGGGTCTATGTATACTTCCCATCATTAGCCCCAGAGCTGGAGGTGGTAGGGATTCCCATGACCCCATATTCATTGATGTTCGAGGGCCCGCACCGGCCGAGACCTCGAGAGACCCTCCTTCGCCTGCGACAGTACTTTGACACTGTGCGACATTCAGAGGTACTTCAGAACTTTCAGTTCTTTTCATTTTCATCTTTGATTTGCTTTGTATATTCTCGATTTCTGATTGGTTTATGCATTTGTCATCTGCAGATCACATGGTAGCCCTGGGTGTGTTTGGGTGATGGTCTCCGACTTCAGTACACCGGAGCGTCGGACATCTCCCAATATAGGGTCCTGCTCGAAAGGCCGGTTGGCAGGGCCTGGTTCCTGGGGGAACGCTTTCTGCGCCAGGTATGGGGGTATCTTTCTCAGGATATTCCCGCAGTACCCCCAGCTAGTATGCGGACCGCTGACAGGCTCTCTTACTCGGAGGTAGTCGGCGCCATGCTGGGCAGTGATGCTTTGCTATATATTGAGGAGGGGGACTACGCCACTTACCGTCACATATATTTGATGCCTCCATTGACGGGAGCTCATATCCCGATGATGAGGCCTGCCGGTATGTCATCCTCAGGCCAGGCTCGGGCTTGGGCTGCAGACGCCCCTTCTACTAGCAGGGCTGGTACATCTAGAGGCGGGAGTAGACCGGTTCCTCCGGCTCCGTCGACTCATCCTCATCCCGGATGGCCAGATATGCCCACTGAGTTGATGGCGTGGCAGTACGGGGCTATCTCCCCGACTCCGATTCCGCTAGAGCCTCCGATGCCCAGTGATCGATACGCCATTGATCCGGACTCACCGCCGGTATGTTCCACTTTTTCATTCATCATTCAGATGTTTAGACACTCTTTTGTTCACTGACAATTATGAGCTCATTTTTGCAGCCATCGCGAGGGTACATGGAGGAGGTGGTTGGACTGGTAGCCACACTCGAGGGCATGGTCCTGCGTAGGGAGGCACAGTTGTCTGTCGCGGGCATTCAGGTACCCTTCAGTTTTCTGGCATTTATCATACTTCTGATGACATGCTGATTTCTACTGCATCGATAGACTACTTGTGTAGAGCACATCTGACACACACCCCACTTGTACACTGTATTTACATGCACCCACTTTATGTAGCCTTTGCTTGTATCTGCATCTGATGTACATATTTAGACTGATGTATTTGAATTGAACTCTTTGTTTTCAGATGCCTTCATGGTCCGGTCAGCCGCAGACCAGGCCACCTGGGTCTCCTTGGGGAGTTGGGCCATCTGGGCCTTTTCAGGGAGCAGGGTCATCTCGGCCTTCCCGAGGAGCCGGGCCATCTAGGCCTTTTCGAGGAGCTCGAGGAGGGCCTGTCCGCAGACACAGGGCTCACGTTGTGGAGGTGGAGCCTGATGAGGAGGAGGAGGATGTTGAGGAGGAGGAGGAGGCTACCGATCGTCAGTCAGAGACATCTGCTGAGGAGGGGGGCTCCGGTCTTGGTTCGGGGAGTAGAGGCGAGGCTGAGGGGGATCCTGAGGATGACAGCTCCGACTCAGATGATGGTGTGGAGGTTGTCCCGCAAAAGAGGATGAGGCGTGCTTCTCGTTCCCGCTCCCGAGGACTTTGATGCTGCTATTTCCTACTTTATTTTTCTTTTTTACTAGTAGTTTGTAGCACTTTGCACATTGTTAGGCAGTTTTATTTTTTTGTAAAACTTGTACCTTTGTTTGTTGTAAAGCATGATGAAATGAAATAGCTTTTGAAAAGGTGTTTGTATTTTAAACTTTTAGCATCGTATCGCATCAATTTATTTCGCACAAGAATGAAATTGAATGGAAATGCGCATCGTGTAATCACCAAGTCAGGTAGTGAACCGACGCAACAAACTAAGCAACTCGACTTACTAAGATATAACAGAATCTTTAGCAAGTTTACAACTCGATAAGTAAAATGCAACAACGCAAATAAATAAGACTTTAACAAAAATTGCTTAAACAGAGAGCAAAGACTCAAAAACACAAAACACGTCCGCTCGACAAACAACTCGATAAGCAAAACAACAACTCGATAATCAAAACAACAACTCGATAAACAAAACGATAGCAGAGTGTACTTCTGGTGATCTGGGCATCGGAACGCATCCGGAATGAAGGCCTTTGACTCTCCCGTTGCATGGGAATGCTTGAAACTTTCCTCAAAAGGGTAAAACAGGGCCAATGAGATACACTGCAGCATTGCCGGCCATCCCTGGGAGCCGGCCGGCCATTTTTGTGGAGAGAGATAGCTGGCCGGCCAGTTTTGTAAAAAGTAAATGGCTGGCCAGCCAGAAAAGGTGGCCGGCCGGCCATTCAGTCCTGCAGCCAATTTTACACTCCTATCAATGTGAATGTTAACATGTCAATGTAAATATTCACATTGTCAACGGGCCGGGCCGGTCCGGGCCGGGCCGAGTCGGGCCCGCCCTAGGCTGCTGTCTAGTTTATTCACATTGATAGGAGTGTAAAATTGGCTCGCTGTCCGTAGATGACCCGAAACCCGCCCTCTTGCCCGGCCCGGCCCATTTACAATGTGAATATTCATATTGACATGTTAACAT
>NW_021027269.1:1044341-1094535 GCF_004153795.1 Camellia sinensis | reverse complement strand
TCGGGGGCTGCTCTCAATTTTCGGCCCTCGAAGCCCTTTTTTCGGCTCAGTTTATGGCGTTTTTCACGCTAACTCCCAACGTACATGTGCTAATTACGTCCCGTCTGTCCCCACAGGTCCTATTTGACATGAGGAAGGTACCCGTGCCATCCCGTAGTGTTTTGGGGGCTGCTCTCAAATTTCGGCCCTCGAAGCCCTTTTTTCGGCTCAGTTTATGGCGTTTTTCACGCTAACTCCCAACGTACACATGCTAATTACATCCCGTCTGTCCCTACAGGTCCTATTTGACATGAGGAAGCTACCCGTGCCATCCCCGTAGTGCTTTGGGGGCTGCTCTCAAATTGCAGCCCTCAAAGCCCTTTTTTCGGCTCAGTTTATGGCGTTTTTCACGCTAACTCCCAACGTACACGTGCTAATTACGTCCCGTCTATCCCCACAGGTCCTATTTGACACGAGGAAGCTACTCGTGCCATCCCCGCAGTGCGTCGGGGGCTGCTCTCAATTTTCGGCCCTCGAAGCCCTTTTCTTGGCTAAGTTTTTGGCGTTTTTCACTCCAACTCCCAACGTACACGTGCTAATTACGTCCCGTCTGTCCCCACAGGCCCCACTGCCATCCCCGCAGTGCGTTTGGTGTATATAAAGGTGCACTATGGAGAAGAATTATATGCAACAAATATATATTGGATGTGACTAGGTGGCATTGTGTCCATTGCAAACCAAAGTAATATCCTAAGAAAATTGCTTTTCAAAAATCCAAACAAATTTTAATTTTGTTTTACACATTATTCAGTTCAAATTAGTGTTGGTTTTATTTTTACAAATTTATTATTAAGAATCACATATTCATTCTTCACAGTTAGCGTTTTGAAATCAAAGCTCCTTTGCAGTAGTTATATTGCACTCGTTATATTGTACTAAATCAAAATTCATTCTAATTTCTCTTTAGCCTTAAATCTCAAATCACATTCAATTGGACTTGGTTACCTTATAGAAATCAGAGTACGGTCCTTTCTGTAATGTATCAAAACACCAGGTCGGCTGCTGCAATGTCTACTCATATTATGCCTCATAACCTATTCGAAGCACATCACAAAGAAAATATTTGCATACCAATTTTAGAAAACAATTCTATGTCAATATGATCCATATTTTTTGTAGTACAACTTGCAGTGCCAAGAAAATTATGTTTACCGAATAGTAGGATGACCATCTGAACCTGTCAAGAGGGTTGTGAGCCGTGACACCACGTTGTTTAGATGATTGAGTTGTACTTGTTGTGCCTCCCATGCTTTTTTTTCTTCATCAACTTGTTTGATTAGCTGCTCTCTTTCCCTCGTAATTTCCTCCCGATCTCTTTCGCGCGCCTCTTTCTCCTTCAATAGCTCCTCCCAATCCCTTTGCCGCTCCTCTTTCTCCTTCAATAGCTCCTCCCAATCCCTTTGCCGCTCCTCTTTCTCCTTCAATAGCTCCTCCCAATCCCTTTGCTCCTCCCAATCCCTTTGCCGCTCCTCTTTCTCCTTCAGCAACTCCTCGTGATCACTTTGACGCTGCTCACGAAGAACCTCCAGTTTCGCTCTCATTAACTCCATATGTTTATCACGTGCTCGTGCCACACTAGAAGCTGTGGAAGAGGGTTGTGGGCCTACCCCACATCCACGCAAGTATTTTTTTTTTCCCCGAGCACTTGCCTTGATATTTCTTCGTGGGTCAATTGCAACCCCGCAACGGTGGTTGTCACTTGTAGATTCACCATACCATCCTGTAATGCCAACAAAACAATAAAGTGAAGATGGGAGAAGGAATTTAAAAAAACTTTATTGTAGATTCACCATATCATCCTGTAATGCTAACAAAACAATAAAGTGAAGATGGGAGAAGGAATTTACAAAAACTTTATTAATTGATATGCATCACACTTTGTTTCAACATTCAATACTCACATGTAGCTCACCACATTTGGGGTCAATCCAATCTCCCGTCTTCTTAAACTTGTGTGCTTTCTTATAAAATTCGGGGAAATCTATATCCCCATCCTCATTTGCCTGTTATGTTCGGGAAAAATCCATTGACGAATTAGTACATGGTAATATTCACAATCAAGAAGAATTAATCATCCATTACATGTCTAAATTAACTTCTCACCATTAGCGATATTGCTATAGGAAATGATCGCGATCCACTTGTATGATTATAGGGGAGCATACCCCTATTTGCTTTACCAGCCGTAGACCGTTTCTACAAAAATATTAAAAAAAAAGAAAAAAAAAAGAACATGCTTTACTAAGTTTCAGTGAAGAAGTTGTACATCTATTAATGAAGAAGTTTTACATATTAACACATAAATTAATTTCAATAATGGCCTTTCTAATTTATTTGTTACCAGGTGAGATTCGTCTTTCCAAGCAACATCAATCAAATATTTCCAGTCCTCCAAGCACACTCCACTAGGCGGACGACTATAGGGGTCATCAACACGCTTTTCCTCAAGTTCGAGGAACTCTTGCTTTAGATTGTACCTCCAATCCTTATATAGCAAATATGCCTTTCTATCGAGGATTTGTTAAGCTTGTTCATCATTATCAAAATCATCCCCGATAACAAACTTGTCTTACAAACATAATAAGACAATTAGTACATCAATTAATTTAAGCAATTATAAATAACATAATAACGACATTATGGGAAGATGAATCTCATACTGGCACCGCTTGGATGACCGCATCTTTGGTACTTTGATCGATTTTTCTCCATGACTTCACGCTCTGAAAAGGGCACAACCGTCTAATTTGCAATCCCAACTCATTCGTCGCTGGGGTTGCATTCCCTCCCGTGATTGCGTTCAACACCCGATTGACATACACATGTAATTTCTCTCCTTTTTTCCTAGCTATTCTTTTTTGCACTCCTTTGCCTAATGTACGTCCTCGTACACAAGTTGACCTTTTTCGCCCTGCTACAAAAGGGGAAGCAAGTCACAAATTACAAACAAATTTAATGAAAGATGTTCGAGTATTGGTTGTTGCTTCATTTAAAAAAAAAGAAGAAACACATATAAGCATTGTAACGGCAAAGACAATAAGTGACTATCAAACTAATACCATTAATTATAAGTGTACAGCCCTTGGTTTCTTTTAAGTTTAGAACTCAACTAAATCAATGAACTTTATGTACAACAAAATTTACATATTTTAATTTTAAATATGTAAAGCACAATAAAGCTATAATATCACCTCAACCAACTATAGGCCAACCAAAGATTACATGTGTTGCCTCTGTTAAACTTGAGTAAAAAATCTGATTCCCTTTTCCTTTCTTGGACATAATTGCATAACCATGCACAACTGATCCGTTCCTTACCAATCAATGTATCTCCAACAAAATGAATTGAAGGGTTGGGCACTATAGGTAGGATATGTGTTTACTAAGGCATTCACATTGACTAACAAGATTAACAAACAGATTAACCTACAGATTAACAAAGGCATTCCTTACCAATCAGATTAACAAGGCATTCACATTTTCTTTGTTTTTCTTTCTGTTTATGGGGTTTTCATTGCCTTAAAGATCTGACTTATGCACCCCAAAAAAAAGAAAAAAAAAATTGTAAACAACTAAGTTCAATGCTCTTACCTACGCCACCTGGCTGTGTCTCCTCCACCACTGTTTGTGTATCATCTGGTGGCTGCGTCTCATCAGAGAACGTCAACGGGGTGCCAATAACTGCTGAACATGCTTCGAAGGCTGATAATACGTTGCCACTTGTTGCTGTCTTCCGCCGCCCCGTCTTGATTCCAGGAACCATGGTACCTACATAAAAAAATAACAAAATGACATGAGTAAGAAACATCACATACATCATTTACATACATTTAGATAAACCTCACATACGTCATTTACATACATTTACATAAACCTCACATACATAAATGTCCAAACATCATTGGACGTTTAAATGTCATTATTTCTTCGACAACCAATCACAGTTAGACTCTTGTATTAAGCAACCAGCAGATTAACCATGAATACAAAAATCCTAACTTAGATTAACTAGCAGATTAAGCAGCAGATTGACAAGATTAACCAGCAGCTTAACAAACTTATCAAGTGTTTCAAGTGTATTGCCTAGTGTTTTAGGAGCCACACGATCATGTCAGTTTCTCTACATTTAGTTATTTTATAAGCTACACAATCACACAGGCCACACGCATTTAGTAGGCCCTTAAGAGCACCAAAAGAGCACTGCTAATATATACACAAAAAATATATAAAATAAAAATTTTAATCTATTGTCTAAATTCATTTAAAATATAATTTTTACAATACAAAATCTCAATTACGTATTATTTTTATGAGTATAATTTTTGCACTTGTAGTATGAGCACATATGGCTTTAGTTGCACGAAATAACTTCTAAAATTAACTCTGGTGATAGTAATGCAACAAAATCATAAAACATAATCCTTGCAGTTTATCAGGATGTCACAACTTGACTTTCCTACTCAAAGCTATTGGTTGACTAAATGATAACAAAATACATTACAAATGGAATCATCATTAGTTATTTTATAAAAGTTCATTCCATTCCAACTCATTTCACTAAAACCAAATAATACTTAAAAAAGGAAAGCACAGGTTAGGTATGACAGCGAAGGTTAATAATTGCAAAACTATTTAATGTAACGACATGATTCACTTGAATAAACCAATACTAATGAACAAAAGAAGCAGTAGAGATGAAAAGTTTTTTTCCTTTTCATCTGAAATTACATTTAAATTCCAAACAAAATGAAATACAATCAACTTATATATGCCTACTTCTCAGCCACCAGTTTGGCTACAAAGGGTCTTGTTTGGCTGTGCTGTGTGCTTCTGTATTTGGTTCCACACATGCTTTTATTTTCTTTTGCTTGGTACTACATGGGCATTCACTAACAGAACATGACTAACAAGATTAACCTACAGATTAGCAACCATCACAACATCCAAACTCAGCCAATCAACCATCCTACCATTAGCTAGCACCTAAGCATAATAGTGAAGCATCAAGCAACCAAAGTGGAAAAAAACAGTAGCAAACTCTCCAAGTCAGCAACCAGAGACAGAGCAGATGAGTAAATCTGCCACAGATTGTGGGAAAATCTACCAAATGGGACAGCAGACCGAATGGAAAATCAGACTTCACTATGAATTTGCTTTTCAATTTTCAGCCAAAGTTCATAGAAATCGTAGAGGAAATTAATTACAAGGGTATTAAGTTCATAGAATATGAATGTAGTTGGGAAATTGGGGTCCAAACAAGAAGAAGAAGAAGATGAAGAAGAACAAGAAGAATAAGAAGAAACAAGACATAATTAGTCTACTCACATTTAAAACTAATTTACTGAATAACCAAGAGCAGAATTTGAAATTCAAATTACAAGGTTCATCAATTTAAGAGGTTGAACATTGCACAAAATTATGGAATTGTACATAACATCTCAGAACATAAAAATTTCAGAATGAACACTGTATTCTTCATTGCCCCCTATTACATCAACAAAACAAGCCGGACAAACAAACAAAGTTCATCAACAATGTACTTAGAGAACACATAAAGTAATTTTACCACAAAGTGAGTTAAAACTCTAGGTCCATATTTGTATCTCATCTTCTTCTTCGTCATCACCCGCGATTGTTAGTTCATCATCGTCATCACAGATGAAAGCATCATCCATAACACCCTCGGGTTGTACACACGTTTTGGACTGAGAAACTTTCATTGAAATAATTTCAGGTTCAATGTCATCCCGACGCAAAACAACATCATCATCAATAGGCTCAGTTAGTACAACAATAGTGGTTTCATCATCTTGCAACACTTTATCAAAGTCTAGCACATCTAGCTCTGGCACATCCCAAAGTCGTTGATGTTGAAACTTTTCTACGACTTGCCAATTCGGCCCTAACTTCGTATCATGAACATAGAAAACTTGTTGAACTTGGCTTGGGAACACAAACGAGCCATCTTTATACCATCGACTTCTTACATCAACAGTTGTCACATGTGGTTTGACACGCAAAGTTCGACTACTACCGGTGTTATACCATTCACATTGGAACAAAACAACCCGATGTCCAAACAAATATGTCAGTTCCCACACTTTACAAAGGTAGCCGTAGAACTTTATCAATTGGCCTTTGTGGTCGCCTTCCACTACCAACCCACTATTTTGAAATTTACGACGGTTGTCACGGTCGATAGTATGGAATCAGACGCCATTAGAAATGCATCCCGAATATGTGTTCACTAAGGCATTAGGTCCATTGGCTAATGACCACATCTCACCGGTTGCTTCGAGTGACTTTTGATTTCGCAATTGGTTCATCTACACAAGAAAGTATGTCATGTTAATTCAAACTTAGAATAATGTAACATTATCTGCAAACTATACACTAACGCGTTTTAGCTTATGCAATCTTTGAACCATTTAGGAAATTCTTTGCATTGTCGCGTTGCAATGTTGCAATCACTTCCATATGTTTGTTGCAACACGAGCTTGTGTTCCCTACTTAATACAATGTAATTCATAAGTAATTGGAATAATGAAGACTTTAAAAAATAAAAACCATTTACAAAATGTATGTTGCATATATGATGAGGAATCATACTCTAGATATTCATCCACTTCCTAACTATTGTGTAGGACAAACCAATGAGCCAATTCGCGGTCAGTTACGGACACATCAATTGCCCTTGGGAGTTGACCAAAAAGACGAACATTTTGAGTGAAAATCGCCAACCTCGGGCCATTGTCACCCCATCATAGTTCCTTTTTTCCCGGTTAAACACCATTTCAACTCCATCCAAATACATTGAACAAAACGTCGTACACTCTTTTGATATGTAGCCCTCAGCAACGGAACCTTCTAGCCGAGCTTTATTGCCCACAAATTCTTTAAGAAGTCCGAGCATCCTACATGTAAACATCAGCCTGATCGTCAGTATGGTTATATTGAACTATATTTACATGAAAAAAGCACCCCCATCGTAGTTATACCTCTCAATAGGATACATCCATCGATATTGCACAGGCCCTCCAAGCATAGCCTCATAAGGAAAATGAATTGCCAAGTGGACCATGACATCAAAAAAAGTAGGAGGAAAAATCTTCTCAAGCTTACAAAGTATAAGTACGATTTGTTCTTGCAATTTCTCCAAATCAGTCACCCGCAATGTCTTTGAGCACAACTATTAGAAAAAAGTTCCCAACTCAAACAATGTGGTCCCAATCTCGACAGGAAGGTATCCTCGCATCCCAATGGGAAGAAGTCGTTGTAGAAGGACATGACAGTCATGACTCTTGAGGCCAACTAAATTATCACCATTCGCGGTGACACAATTGGATACATTTGCCGCATAGCCATCAGGATACTTAATTGATTTCCAGAAATCAGAAAACCCTTGTCTCTCTGTCGGGGACAATGTGTACAATGCCGGAGGCTTCTCGAAAGAGCCATTCGCATGCCTTATCAAGTGTAACTCTTTTCGTATTCGCATGTCCTCCAGATTCAAACGTGCTTTGTCTGTGTCCTTGTTCTTGCCATCTATGCTCAATAGTGTCCCAAGCAGATTGTCACATATATTCTTCTCTATGTGCATGACATCAAGGTTATGTCGAAGCTTAAGTGTTTTCCAATAGGGTAGGTCAAACAAAATGCTTTTTTTGTCTAGTTTGGAGTTGGCTTTTCAGTCCTTTGTCTTTTTTGGTTGGTTGGATGCTTTCCGTACGGCTTGTACGTCTCCAAATTAATTTGCTCCAGTATTTGTTCTCCTGATAACTCCACGGGTTTGGACCGATTCTCAATTTTACCGTTGAATAGCCTATTTCTTTGCCAATTATGGTTCTTAGGTAAGTACCGTCGAGCACCCATATACCCTATCTTACTTCACAAACTCTGAGATGAAGCATCCATGTTACAATTAGGACAGGCCAAGTAACCTTTTGTACTCCAACCAGACAAGGAACCATATGCGGGGAAGTCATTGATGGTCCACATGACTGCTGCATGCATTGTAAATATTTGGCCATTTGACGCATTATATGTTTGCACACCATGTTCCCACAAATTAGTTAACTCTTCTACTAATGGTTGCAAGTAAACATCGATGTCTCTTCCAGGTGCGGATTGTTCGGGAATAAGCAATGACATCATGACAAATGGATTTTTCATACACTTCCATGGGAGTAGATTGTAAGGCATTAAGATTACGGGCCACATGCTGTACGATGTACTCATATTTCCGAATGGATTGAAACCATCTATGGCAAGCCCTAGCCTTACATTTTGAGGATCCATAGAGAACGTAGGATACAACCTATCAAAATCCTTCCATGCCTCACCATCAGCTGGATGTCGTAATACTCCATCATCCACACGCTTATCTTTGTGCCATCTCATAAATGCGGCTGTTTTTTTTTACATGTACAATCTTTTCAACCTCGGTGTCAAAGGAAAGTACCTCAGTATTTTGTGTGGAATTTTTTTACTCGTCTTGTCGTTCAACTTGTATCTACACTCCGTACATGTAGGGCAATTCTCCAATGTGGCGTTGTCCTTCCAAAATAAAGTACAATCATTCTTGCATGCATGAATGGCCTCATATCCCAAACCCAATTCACGTAAGAACTTTTTCGCTTCATAAAGGGTCCATAGAACAGTTTCATCACACTTTGGTAGAATGTCTTTGAAAACTTGCATAACCATATCCAAAGATTTGTTGCTCTATTTATTGTACACCTTCAAATGAAGCATCTTAATTACGAAGGACAAGATGAAGAACTTTTCACAGTCTGGATATACTTTGCGTTGAGCATCATCGAACAACTTCATGAACTTCAACAAATTGTGCCTCTCCGAACTAGTACATTCTTCGTCGATATGATCATCCATGAGACCACTCATGTAAATCTCTTCTAACATGGCAGGAAGTTCACCCACATTTTCGTGATTGTCTGTCATTCCAGGTTAGTTGCTTTCAGTATCATCGTTTCGTATACTAGGATGATCATGAAACATGGGAACATGTTCCCCATGGTGCACCCAAGTTCGATAAGAAATTGTGATTCCTCTTTGAATCAAGTGCAACCGTACAACGTGTCAACTAAATTTTGTGTCGTTCAAGTAATCAACACAAGGACAACGGATTTCATCCTGCGGCCCTAAATTCTTCATAGCGAACTCAATAAATGACTGAACACCCTCTAGATACTCTTTACTTTTTAGCCGACCTTTTATCATCATCCAACTCTTGTCCATTATTGGAACAGTACACATCAACCAAAGATGAACCTGGGAATGGATGACAACTTGGAAAAATACTCTATAATGGAAGAGAGCTTAAGTAAGTTTAAGGGTTTGATTAGCATTGCTTTTTGATGTTTACCGAAATAGTAATAACAGATCGGGATGTTTTGCTTATTTGTCAATTGCATATAGTTGGCTAATTTCAGTAGTAACTCAACATGTATTCATACGCTAATGTGACATACATGAACAATTCTATGTGAAGTCATCTTAGAGGGAGACATATAATTGTAACCAAATTTAAAGAGAAATTAAATTTCATATTCAATATAGATAGGACATTAAGAGATCTCAGAAAATACATGTTGTAAACATCAATTTTATGAAAATCAGATGGGTAAAACAAAAGTAATGAAATTTCAAAGTTTTGAAGCATTGAAAAAAAATGTGAACATAAATCTTATAATTTGTATTGTTCTATACTAAAAAAGTGTGTGAACAAATTTATTTTCATATTACAAAATCTTTAATTTCATTACATGGATTGATTGTTCCTTCTAAGTAGTTTTCCAAATATATACCCTTAATATGATTCTTCACTTCTATATTAATTAATAGGGGCATTTGCTAGTCTTGGTGCAAGATTAATTTATATTTAACAAACATTATACTAATTTCTATATATTTGTTCCAATTAGTAGAAAAATCCTTTTAAAATTCAAGGAAAATATTACATGAAACTTTTCTATTAACTTAAAATAGTTAACAAGTCAACAAAATCTAATATTCAATTACTAAAATCCAAAATTCAAACCCAACAACTACTACTAATTACATTCTACATTTGGTGTAAAATGTTCGAATGTGATATAGTTACATAGATTACCACCCCTTTATGAGTTCTCCACTTTGTAATGGCTTTTGTGTTCTTGCAGTAAAGGCATTTTGGTCTACAGCAGAGATGGGTGAAGCCTATTGAGGGCCTAGACAAAAAAAAAAAAAAACTAGGAGGAATATGGTTTGTTGGCTACACAAGATTATCCTCTATTGTTTCTATGGAGTTGCAAAGGTTTGCACTACCACAATGTGAGAGTATTTAGGCTATTGATTAATCACACTTTGTAATCCTAATTTCTTATGTTTTGGCCACAGATTTCTCAACTGAGGCTGACTTTTAAAGATATTATTTTGGACTATAGAAAGCAACCACAGTGTAAACCTGGCATTTTTCGTAGTGTGTTTGTTGATTGGTCATCAGCACGCCGTCATTAATGTTTGTGTTCATTGTTAGGTCATCAGCAATGTCTTTCCATAATTTTAGTTCATGATATTATATTGTTAACCCATGCTGAGGAGAGAAGAAAATGTTTTGTTAACTGATAATCCTGGGGACACAACAACAATTTGTATTTTGAATTTTATTAAGAAGACCCTCGTAAGCAAATGATTCATGGCACAGGAAGTATATCTTGAATACATTTATGTGAGGGCATTGTTGGGTAATAAACAAGATGCGGTTTGGGATGTGTGGTAGTTCACAGGATCCTAAGGCAAATTGTTTGTGGTTCTCTCTCAAACTATTTCTGCCTACATTATTAAAGGCATTACAGTATGCAACTGAAGCTAATTAAATGGACACACTCCCATAATGATATTTGAAGATTGAGGGGCATATATAATACACAAATTTGGGCCATTCCCTCCTAATCTGGGCCATTCACTTAATCTGAATTTTGATGAAGTTGATGTTGGGTTGGTTAGTGACTCTTTGGTGGCCAACAACCTCTGCCTTCAGAATGGAAGTTATCATCATCAGGTGCACCTGTCAAATCTGAGCGACTAGACTCCTAGTTTTTTTTAATGGTTGCCACTACTTTGAATGTAAACCTTAGTTATATCCTCTGTTTAGTTTTCTTGTTATTTTACTTTTATTTTTCCATATACTAATACTATATCCATAGTGGATGAGATGGGGTATTGAATGAGCAGCATGTTATAGTAGGATGGCCGCCACTACCCCGTCCAAGTGCTGCTACTGTATGAAAAAATGGTAGATGTTTAAAAATGATTGGGGCTCTCAAACATTTTTTATAATGTAGTATTCCATTTTTTGATGATATAATTTTTATTTAAAATTTTTAAGATATCTAACGTTCACAATCAAAATAATTATGATGAAGAGGCAAACTCTTTTTGTCTTGATTGAGAGAAGTGAAGAGGTGTAATGTAGGATGGGAATATTTTTGTATCCACTGAAAGCATGTTTGCCCTGTTTCACATTTGTCAAGAGTTTAAGATTAATGATAAAGTGTCTTGTTTGATAATGTAATATGTAACCATTTTCATATATTTATAGAGATATATAGAACCAAACAAATTAAGGAACTTAATTTCTCCAATAAATGCCTTACAAACACCTGCAATGGATCTTATACTTCCTTGTTTGATTTTCATTCTGAACGAAGACATCAAATTTAACCAAGAAATAAATTATTTATACCTTTACTCTAAATTTGAGTGTTTTGATTACATTCAAAACATATGTTGTTGTAAATGGTGGGAACAACATAAATAGGATTTGAATCATCAGAGCAAAAAAAAAAAAAAAAAAAAATTATAAGGAAATTAGAATGAATTTTTTTCCAAAGAAAAGTTACCTTAAATCTCCAGAAAGCACAGCTGAAGGAACTGGATTGTCACTTTAAGCTCTTTAGCTTACTTAGACTATCACTTTAAGCACAACATAAGGCTTTCTCCTCTCACTAACACACAAAACAAGCTAAAACATTAATTAGATTTCTAGTATTATAGATTACGAATCACATAAACAGAGAGCTCCAACCTAGGAAATATTGTTCCATTGATTACAAAAATTTCTCAATTATCCGAATTCCATAAAAGCACCTTTCTTCATTGAACCAAAAATTAAAATAAAAAATAAAAATAAAAACATTCACATAATTGTGGAATTTACATGATGAGGTCTATATACATTGCTTGAATTGAAGATACCAATTCTTTAGGATTTTGTATCATATCCCATGTTTGAAATGCTTTTGGATTAGGAGGGGATAGTACAATCCTATATTATTCTATCACATGTTTGTTTGAAATTACTAGACATTTACTACATGGTGCAAAACATAGAGGGGTCTTTTAAATCTTTTTAAATGTTAGTCCACACTCACTAGGAATCAATATATGAACTATATCAGAATCGGACTATCAATCTGGAACTCAATTTCCCATCAAACAAATATATTACAAAGTATAGGGAAACAGTAAACACAACAATGATCATCATAGCATTCAATTTCAAAAAGAAAAAAGAAAAAAAAACCGGAAATCGAGAATCAGAAATCCAGAATCGAGAATCATGACAACATTCAATTTCCCAACAATGCATATATACATAGGGTTAGTTTGGAATATTCCTGAAACAGAGGCACATTTGGTCATATAGCTCAACAATCCAAAATCGAGAATCAAAAATCCACAATCCGAAATTTCAACCACCCATTCACGAAATCAGAAAAAGCCCTAAAAAATTGATTACGAAATCGACAGAAAATGAAAGAAAACAAACATTTAAAAACCCTACAGAAATCATGAGACACGGGGATGGGAGAGATAGCGAGAAAGAGATACAAACAGACAGACACAGATCGACAGAGAGGGAGAGAGATGAGAGAGAAATACCTGTAACTAGTGGTGGGGCTGATTTGCAGTGGTTGGGGTGGCGAGCGCCGGTGGCGAGCGATGGTGATGATCGACGGTGGTCAGCGGCGCTGAGCTTTGGTATTGAGTGCTCTGTATGATGGTGTATGTGAAACAGAAGAAAAATAATTCTTTGTTAAATACAGGCGCCAATATTAATGAGTTTCCCTCTAAAAAAATTTGGAAGCTTTAGCGACTAAATCATTATTTGTCGCCAAATATCGTGAACATCGACTAAAATCGGTCGCCAAAAGAACCATATTTTGGCTACTAAATTGAAATGGTCGTCGGCAATGTTCAATATACAACGACTAATTTAGTTGTGGTCGCCAAAAAGTCATAAAAAATACTCCCAATTTTTGGCGACAAAAAGTTTTTGTCGCAAAATGTTATTATATGGTGAGTAAATTAAATTTTTGTAGCGTTAAATGGTTGAAAACAGCAACTAAAAACAACTTTGGTCGCCAATAAGACTATATGGCGACTAAAAGAATTTAGTAGCTAAAAATATAAAATGAATGCCGACTAAAATTGATTTTTGGTCTCCCAATACACTGTTTTTGGCAACTAAAATTGCTTTGGTCGCCAATTTTAGTCGCCAAATGTGCAGTTTGTTGTAGTGTTTATTCGATTGAGTATATTTCAAAAAAATTAATTAGTTCTGCATATCTATATAAACATAATGAAATTACTCAAATCTATTATTTAAATACCTATTTAAATTAATATCATAATATTTAGTAATTTTTAACATATTTAATATTATTTATCACATTTTATTATTTGTCCGTGCATAGCACGGGTTTTACACTAGTATATATATATATATATATATATATATATATCAACAATGATACATCCCTTTAATTTTGGAGCTCTAATTGAGCTCTAATGACATGGAAAATAAAAATAAAAAAAGGTCAAAACATCACATCATAGTGGGACCCACCCCATTAAAGCTCATTAGAGCTTCCAAACATTTCTGCATATATATATATAAACACAATTTTGTTCAATTGAATAGAGTTTTCCATCCATGCCCTTAAACCCAAATAAGATAAATTATGTAACATGGGGGCAAAATTGACTTTTTTTGAAAACATTGTTCATACAAGTCCAAAATTATGAATTGAGGCTTTATGAGAAAATATCATTTCGCACTCCAAACTTCCACGCATTTTTTAATTTGACCCCCAAACTTCAATTAATATCAATTTTATATCTATATTTTAAAATTTTTGATTAATTCGGTCCTTACCGTCACATTCCGTCAACAATTGGACAGAATGTGCTAATATGGGGGGCAAATTGATTTTTAAGGTATAGTTTTGGGGGGGGGGGGAAATTGATTTTTAATTTGGGCAGCAAATTAATTTTTAAGGTATAGTTTGTAAGGTAAAATAAAATTTCAAATGAATTTTGGTGTCATGTCAGCACATTCTGTCCAATTATAGACGGAATATGATGACAGAGGCCAAATTGATTAGAATTTTAAAAGTTTAAGTATAAAATTAATATTAACCAAAGTTTGAGAGTCAAATTAAAATGATGTGTGAAAATTTGAGAGATAAAGATGATATTTCCTCATGCTTTATCGTATGGAGGACAACGACTCTTATTTCCCCTCTGATCTGGTTTTCTTATCTCAACAAAAACTTTTTTCTCTCTCTCTCTCTCACCCACACATCTCAAATCTTCTCCATTTCAAAAACAAATCTTCATTTTCTAAATTGAGAACCCTAACCCAAAACCCCCAAATCTTTCAATACCATCCTCACTGAACTCAGCCATGTGGAGAACAGCAACAATCCCATCAACACCAGCTGTTTCTCAGATGATAGACCAAGTAAGCATGAATTCCAATTTTGTGTTGAATCTTTTATGTGTAAACATTAGTTTGTGTTTGTCCCCTATCTCTTGCTTTTTCACTGGACATGTTCATTATTCCGCCTGGCAGGTTATTTTAGTTGACCTTTTAATTTTTTGACTAATTTTAGGGTGGTTAAAAATATTGTGTTTAGAATGGTAATTATTTTTTTAATTGATTTGATTATTAAGAAGAAAAAGATAAAATGATTATAATTTAAATGTGATATTTTATTTTATTAACTATTTTAACCTAAACCCAACTTCCCAAATAATGTTAATATTATACTCGCTTATGCCTCTCCCTTACATAGATGGATGGAGATGTTTATTTCATAGTTGTTTGTGAAATAATTGCATGGACATATCTTTTAAAATTCAAAATTGGCACAGCAATCACAGACTTTGATTTTGGATTTTGAATATTAAATTTTGAATGATGCGTTATAACCTATAATATAATATTTTGAAATAGGATAAATTACACTGACACCTCTTAAGATTTCTGTTTAATACATAATTTCTCTTCACGTTTGAAAAATTACATTCCCTTCCTTGAGGTTTGTAATCTCACTACAAATTGCTCCCTACATTGCTGATATCATACCCTAAAATTTCTAAATGACCATTTTGTTCTTTTTCCTACCATTTCTTCTTCCTCTTATCATAACTACATTCTACAACTTTCTATCATTAAATTCTACTTGAACATATTCTTTTTGAGTGATGATATACAAACATAAATTTTATATAAAATTTTCAAACACAATGATATAGCTTAATGGCGATCTTTCGCTTTAAAACAAAACACCCATAAACATGATTTATATTTATAACATCATCACTATCACAATATTTTTATGACATTTTTTGTATAAATTTTTATATATGAATAGAATGTTTCATTTCTATTTACAACCTCATTTTTCTTTCTCGTCTATTCACCCATATTTATTATAGTATTATCAAACACCGTCATTCACATTTATTACAGTATTACTGAATTTTTGAATTTTTATATTTTTTTGTATTTGGTGAATTTTTTTTTTAAAAATCACAAAATATGATACTTCTTAAGTATATCTAGATTAGGTGTATCTAAAAAATAAAATAAAAAATACTTAAAATATTTTTAAAAAAATTAAGTAAAAATAAAAACAAACACAAAAAAATTTTTAAAAAAAATTAATTTTGTTGTGTGAGTTAAACTAAAGAAGATAATTGTTATTTTTCTTAAAATGACATGAACAAAATATCAGTATTATTTTATTATTTTATATGTATAAAGGCTAATGGACAAATATGTTATTTTAATCTAACAGGAGGTAAGTGTAATTTTTTAAACATGAGAGAAAGATCTGTATTACATAGAAATATCATAGGATGCCATTGTAATTTACCCTTTGAAATAAAGATCTTCATTCCAACCACATAATATATCTAAATCAAAAACAACACTATCTACTTCACACTGGAGCTTTCAAATCACATTATTAAACCACACTTTTAATACATTAAGATTCCTAAACACACAACAAAACCACACTATTAATATATTAATTCCATCTATGGAGGTCTATCATAGTCCGAAAGTATTGTGAATCCTTTTCAAATAATATTAGGGATTATAAAAAAAATATTATGAAATACTTCATGAAGATTTTTCATTCTTTGATTAGTGTGTGGTATTTCATTGTGGGCATGTTTGATTGGATGGATTAGAGCATGGGATTGAGATTATTAATCCGTGGGTCCAATTATCCTATGCTTGTTTTAACATTTTGGTTTAGATTATTAATCTAATGGATAATTAATCCAATAAATTTGTAAGATTATTAGTAATGGGGTAGGGGTGAGATTATTAATCCAATGAATAATTTATTCTATCAACCCAATTGGATAATGAATACCACACTAATTTGATAGGATTATAAATACCTCACTATTAGTGTTGTGAATTAAACATAGCTTGTATGTGTAATCTAACGGTGAAGAAATTTTCATGATCTTCTTCATGATATTTTTTTCATCATTTTTTTTATTTTGCAAACAAACATAATATTAATGGATCCCATATCCATCCTAATCCAATCCCATCTCATACAACCCAAAAAAAATGGACACTTAGATTCTTAAACACGCAACAAGCATTCAAGTTCAGATACTACAATCCCCATCTAAAAAAAAAAACTTCAGATAGAGTTGCACTGTGGCTGAAACAAAGATTCAAGGATTTTCATTTCTCTGTACAAGACTTTTTGACCAATCTGAGTCAAATAAGATTGAGTTTGGGGAGTAGATCTGTTTTGGGCTGCTGATATTGATCTGGTTCTATTTTGGGTTCTGTTATGGGTTGCTGTTCTGGGATGTTGTTTTGGGTTCTGTTATGGAGTTGGGGTTGTACATCTGTATCATGCTGGGCTGGTTGCATCTGTCATGGGATGGTTCTGTTCGGGGCTGCTTGTATGGTGTTAGGGGAGTTTAATTGTTCTATGCTTTCTTCTGGGTTGGTGCCTTACCAACTGTTCTCTGTCTTTTTATTGATTTTGTCAATGCTTTTGCTTGATCATTATCAATAAATTTACTCTTTGGCTGTTTCAAAAAAAAGATACTACAACACAACACTACACTTGGGGTCTGGTTTCATTACACAATTAATATTTCAATACAATATTTATTTTTATTTATTTTTTTTGAAAATTTTGAAATACGTGACCCCTACGTAGCCTTGCGTGGTTTAAATCTGTAGAAATAAGCTTTTCTGTTTTTAAGTTACGCAGCCATTCTTCTGCCGATGCCTTTTTTTCATGGTCTTTGTTTCCCATTTCCTCAAACCACTTTTGGAATTCCTGCTTGGTGTTGGAATGTTTTCCAACATTAAATTGGACAATAGCGGCAACAATATGGAGCCACTTCTGGTTTTCGTCCATGTTTTGCATCATTGCGTTTTGCATAATTTCTTTCCACTTTTGCTGCGAACCCCAAATGGGCAAAAATACCACCTCATGTGAGCATAGTAGCATATTCCAAAGGCTTTATACCATGGTGGGTTAGGGATCAGAAACATTAGAAAGGTGAATCTGTGTTTGTTAGTAAAGTGGTGGTGGAGGTTTGGGGCTGAGAAGAAGGCTCTGTGGAGGCAACTGATTAGCAGTCACTACAATCATACTAATGGATCCTACTTACCTTTTAATTGTTTAAAATTAAGAACATCAAAACATTAGTATGAGATATTGATCATAAAACTTCTCACTAAAAATCTCATTTTGCTTATATAAATGGTAGTATAAGATTCACTTTATGTAAGTGAAATAATTCACTTTTTCTTTCTTTTCTCGATGTGTGATTATAAAATAAAAGTTAAATGAAAGTTAGCTAATGGAGAGTTTCTTAATTGTTTAAAAGTTAACAATTGTTTGGGCGGGAGGTTTATTTCGAACGAAACAACCTTAGCCGTTTAATCTTTGATTAGGTCAATCTTTAATTTATTTCGAATCAAACAAATTTAACCAATATATTTTAATAAAACCGCTAAAATAACAGTTAAATCAGCGAATCAATCAAACAAAAAACAGTTCACTCTATCGGTTAGGTCAAAGGACCAATCAACTTATATAAAAATTAATTAATTAAAACTTTTAAATTTTATTTTAATTTTAAAATTTAAACTGTCTTGAACTGAAACATACACAACACTACAATACTAAATGGGAGCATAAGGTTTATATAGTAAAACAACTCATTTTTTCCTCATTTTCTTGATGTGGGATCGTCAAATAAAAGTTAACAGTTGCTTGGACGAGAAATTCAGTTCTTATCAAGCAATCTCTATCGTTCAATTTTTAATAAGCTCAATTTTAGTTTATTTCAAATCAAACAAATCTAAGCAATATATTTTGATAAAACAACTAAAATCGTGGTTAAACCAGTGAATCAGTCAAACCGAAAACGATTCAGCCTAATCGGCTAAGTCAAAAGACCAACCAATTTACAACAAAATTAATTAATTAAAACCTTTAAGTTTTATTGGGTAAATTACAAATACACCCCCTGAGGATTGCTTAAAATACGAATTGCTTCTTGTGGTTTGGAAAATTACAAATACCTCATTGTCAGAATTTTTTATTTAACAGAATTAATTGAAAAAGTAAAATTTCTAAATGTTCACCTATACAATAATAAAATTATCTAAATTATTAATTGAAATAAAATTTTAACATTATTAAAAACTGATAATTAATTTGATGATTTATTAATAAAATGACCTATTGTTATAAAATTAGAAACCTTAGGGGCATAATGTAATTTCTAGAACTACATGGGTAATTTGTAATTTAAGTAAATATCAGGGGGTCTATTTGTAATTTATCCTAAAATTTCTAAGTGATTCGTGATTAGATCAAGATTAAAATATTCCAAATCCCAAGTATCCAAAACACACAATCTAAACCAACAAGCACTTACGAAAGTGATTTAGATTGTTTGTTTTTCGGAAAAAACAATAAATCGACACAAACGATTTTTACGTGGAAAAAACCACAATTGAAGAACCTTTAATTGTAATAAAAAACCACGGGCGAAACGCCACTAATCAATCCACTACTGAAGTAAGAAAGATTACAAAGATAACACACAAATTACCCCACTCAGTCAATTTGCCTTTGAATCTTCTGTAACTCTTTCACCACCCCTTTGTCTCGGAACTGATCAATCCTGAAGTTAAATCCACAACTTCACTTGTCGAATGAACGACTACGTACAGAATCAAACTCCTTTTGATACTCTACGCTTGAATCTTCGGAATCCACCGAAGAGATCTCTCTTGAATTTAAAGTAACCAACTCATTGATGTATGTATCTTAGATCATGATTGAAGAACTCGTCTCAAAACATCAAGGAAAACTCATAAAAAACCTCAGAAGAAAACTTCCTACAAAACCCCAGGACTCTTGAATAAGATCTAGGAAAAGTAGTCCGAAAAACAACCTAAACAGATATAAATAGGATTCCTGAGTCCGCGATCTCCGCTCTAGCGTCCAACATCCCGCTCGAGCATCTTCAGCAAAATCTGCGTGCGACAAAACAGAGTTACGCTCGAGCGCTTGATAACCCGCTCGAGCGTGAAATCATGCGTTCCAGTATTTTTACAGACCTGTCAAAATACTGAGAGACTACAATATTCGCTCGAGCGCCAATGGTCCTGCTCGAGCGGGAAGAACAAAAACACAGGAAAATTACAACTTGTTCAACACAAACTTTTGTACCCGGATTTGACAATCAAGGGACCTAACAATCTCCCCCTTTGTCAATTCCCGGACAAAACCTTTCTAAACAAATGTCCTAAAACACACGCACTAGACAAGATTAATAAAAAACTAGAAACGACTCGAAACAACTCTATTATCCAACAATCTTGCCCTGTGATCAATCAATCCATCCATCCAATCTGCATTCAACATTCACTTGTGAAATAGCAAGCAACATACCAGAAAAAACAAAACTTGTGGAACTGTATAAGAAGATACCAAAACATACATAAAAAAGAGTACCATGATACAGTATCCACTAACTACAATAACCAAGTATCCAATATATCCAAACATGAACAAAATAACAAAATATCCATAGGAACAAAATATCCATCTAGGAACAAAATATAAAAAAAAATATACCACCAAGATATACCACCAAGATCACCATCACCATCCATCACCATCACCGATTTATCTCCCCCTTTTTGACCGGGAATCAAGAACTCAATGAATCATGCACCAGGGGGAGGTGGTGGCTGCTGAAGCTGAAGTAATGAAATGATGTGGGCCAGCTGAGAAGTAGTGTGGACGGCAGTCTGCTCCAACTGACAAAGGCGACCATCAAACGCATCGAAGCGTGCATCTAGAAGGTCCAAGCGCCGGGTCATAGCCTCCTCAAAATGCTGAAGCTGATCATGAAAAGCTCGAGGTGGAACAGGGGAAATAGCATCCTCCTCACCCCCGGCTGCTGCAGCGTCAAACTCAGCCTCCTCAGCTAGGCCAGCAGTGGTACCTGCAGAAGCATCTGCCCGAGAAGACTCCCCCTTAACATGAGCCCGACTCTGAGAAACAGTTTTCTTTGTGAAAGGTCGGGAGGGGAAGGTAAACTCATCATCCTCGAACACTCGAACCCCAAGTTCAGATAAAAGACGGTTGATCAAACACCCATAAGGAAGGCCTAACTGTTTATTCCCAGAAACTCCTATCATTTTCCTAATAATCAGGGTAGCTAGATCAATAGACATGTGACGGGCGATACAAAACAAAACAAAACCTTGGTCTTGATTAATTTCGGAGGAGTGAGTGGTCACAAGGATGTTTGCACAAACAATCAGATTAAGCAGTCTAAATTCCGGAAGAAGTTCAAACTGCTTAATCAAAGCGCCCGTAGGCCAAGGACGGGAAGAACCACATAACACCTCAGTCACATTATTGAAATCACAGGTAGGACGGCCTGGGACAGGAAAAGGATAGTGTTGAGGGTACACTTGATCAATTTTAAGAAGATGGCGAATGAGAGCAGGTGTGACTGAAATGGATTTGGACCGAACCCAAGTAGTGAATGAAGGCTCAAAATCACTAATTTGCTCAATATTGCAGTAAAATTCTCGGACCCAGTCGAGATTTTGACGCCCAGATAAAGACAACACCAAATCACCACCTAGAGGATCAAACAATGGACGGATAGGGATGGACTCGAAGGTGGTAGGCTGGACATTCCGTTCTAGGTGAACAGTGCGAGGCTCAAAAGATTTATGGAACAACTTGTCTTGCTTAGCAGTCTTAAACCGCTCAGAATTAAAGGTAGGGCGAGACACTGTCGCCTTTTGGCGTTTAGGGGCTGACATGATGAGAGGAGAGAGGACTAAAACCAGAAAACCCAACAAAGCCAAAAAGAAACCAAACCCAAAGAGCAAATTAGGCACAATATAGAGAACATTAGTAACATTAAACACATAATGCATATGTATGGAGAACAAATATCAATGATATCACTTCATAAACATGGAGGACAAATATAAATGAAATGCAGAATGCAAAAATGTGCATAATGGCAATGGCAGAATATCAATGACCTAGAGACACAAACAAGAAATGCCTCAAGCATGTGGAATACAGAACAGTGCAAAAATGTGGACGCATCTTGTGGTCAAAACAGTGGCTCAAACTTGCAGCACAATCACAAATACCTCAAGCATGTGGAAAACACAATCCTAGGTCGAATGGACAACACAGACTCCATACTTACAAACATGAGATGCAACATGAGAAAGACAAAACGACTCAGTGAAAGTGTGTGAGAGAAAGGGAAAAAAAATGAAACACAAAAAAAAACAAAAACCCGAAATACAACCCCCAAATGTGCCGAAATTACAAAGAAAAACAGAGGAGAAGAGAGGGTAAAACCTACCAAAGGTGAAATCGGCAAGGAAGAGGAAGAAGGAAGGTGAAATCGACCACGCGAAGCCCACGAGCCAAACCCTAGGTCTGAGAAACTGAAGAGGAGAGAAAAAAAATGACCTGAAGAGTCGAGGGAGGGAGTTTTATACAAAATAGGTCCGCTCGAGCGTCGTAAGGAACGCTCGAGCGTTAGTCAAGGCAAGCTGACACCCGCTCGAGCTCGAAGAAGGACGCTCCAGCGCAAAAATACCGCTCTCAGAACTGTAAAGCAAAGAGCAAACTACTGCAAGGCGAAAAAACACGCTCGAGCGTGGAAATATCCGCTCGAGCAGGGAAATGTTTTTTTTTTTTTTTTTTAAAATAAAACAAGAAACTCAATATCTAGAAGAAACCTGGGACAAAAGTAGATGATCACATTTAGCCCACATTGACGACGAAGATGAAATAATCCGCAATTCATGAATTCCGTAAACTTGCAAATTTGAAAAAAAATGACACTGGAAATCATGAGCAAGGCAGATAAAATATAATCAATGATCATAAGCTACATGAGAATGTACAACTCAAAATCCAACATGAGAGCTCACAAAAGAAAGTGTGTGTGTGCAATCCATGAGAGGTCACTGAGCTAGAGTTAATCCTAGTAGTGATCGGATGGCTGGACCTCCATCAAGAGTAACTCAACAATACAGAGAAAAGTCAAACCACTAGGAATCACGGGGTATTTGTTGAGTAAATGCGGAGGCTCCCCCTCAATCAATGAGTCCCTTTTTTTTATTATTTTTAACATTTTCTTTCTTATGAGCACTCACTGGTGGCTTTCACTCTCAAGAGTATGGAAACCAAACCAGAGAAGAATGAAATCATAAAGGATGGCCTGGTTGGTGCCTCTTGAGTAGCCTTTCCTAATGCCCAGACTTCAAGGAACTGAGGGAGAAACCGTGGAGCGAAAACGGAGATGGTAGAGTGTTTAAGAGACTCAACATCACCCATATAACTAGTATCGGTCAATTCCACAGTAAAAGTACAAGAAAACAGTAGTGTCCATAGAGAACTTTTGATCACAATGTGCGGAAACCCCTGCAACAATTTTAATCTCAAGGATGTGTACAGAATGGTCATGAGGTTAATGAGGCATGGGGCATCCAAAATGAGCTATGACCAATGAACAATGAGTATCTTGGTAAGCAGCATGAGTAGTGTACATAAAAAGTTGGATGCAAGTACAGCAGATATCAATGACAATGAGATTATGACATCCAAGCATACATAAGGCAAAACACTTACACCTACTCAAGAAACAAGTAACACTCTAGTGATCGAGCATGACACCCAAGGTCTTTCTAAGGAACTCAAACCGAAGAAGATCAAGGGGTTTTGTAAAAATATCAGCTTTTTGATGCTTAGTGGGAATATGCTCAAGAACAACAAGGCCCTCTTCCACTAACTCTCGAATGAAATGATGACGGATGTCAATATGTTTGGTGCGAGAGTGTTGGACAGGATTTTTTGAAATGTTTATGGCACTTGTGTTATCACAAAAAAGAGTGAGGGTATTCTGTTCTATTCCATAATCATGAAGCATTTGCTTCATCCACAACATTTGAGCACAACAGCTCCCTGCAGCAATGTACTCAGCCTCAGCAGTTGAAAGAGAGATGGCATTTTGCTTTTTACTATGCCAGGAAACCAGATTATTCCCAAGGTAAAAACACCCCCCGGATGTACTTTTCCTATCATCAGCACACCCAGCCCAGTTGGCATAAGAAAAACCAGTAATATCAGCTGTAGTATCAGTAGAAAACCAAACCCCATACCCCAATGTCCCATTAACATATTTAATGATGCGTTTGACAGCAAGAAGATGAGACAATTTAGGACTAGCTTGGTAACGGGCAGAAACACCTACACTGAAAGCAATATTAGGACGACTGGCTGTGAGGTACAAAAGACTCCCTATCATACTCCTATAGAGGGTAGGATCAACATCAATACCAGAGGAATCTTTGGAGAGGTGAAGACTGGTGCTCATGGGTGTGCGTGCATGTTTGGCAGACTCAAGACCAAACTTAGACACAAGATTTTTCACATACTTAGACTGAGACACAAATATACCTGAAGGAGACTGTTTAATTTGAAGACCCAAAAAATAAGACAACTCTCCCATCATGCTCATCTCAAACTCATGTGTCATGCAATCCGAAAAATATTTCACAAGATGTTCAGCAGTGGATCCAAACACAATATCATCAACATAAATCTGAGCAACAAGAATATGAGACTTAGTATGTTTCACAAATAAAGTCTTATCCACACTACCCCTTTGAAAATCATTATCAAGAAGAAATGTAGTAAGTCTATCATACCAAGCTCGAGGGGCTTGTTTCAATCCATATAAAGCCTTGTCTAACTTGTAGACATGATTAGGACATTTAGGGTCCTCAAACCCTTTTGGTTGCTCAACATATGCCTCTTCTCTCAAGTACCCATTTAGAAAGGCACTTTTCACATCCATTTGAAACAATTTAAAGCCAAGAAAACATGCAACACCAAGCAAAATACGAATAGATTCGAGACGTGCAACTGGGGCAAACGTCTCATAATAGTCAACACCCTCTACTTGTGTGTAGCCTTGAGCAACCAACCTAGCTTTATTCCTAACAACTGTACCATTCTCATCAGATTTATTTTTAAAGATCCACTTGGTACCTATCACATTCATGTCTCTAGGTCTGGGAACTAGAGTCCAAACTTTGTTACGTTCAAATTGACCTAATTCATCATGCATCGCATTGACCCAACTATCATCTAGCAAGGCCTCTTTAAAATTCTTAGGTTCAATTAATGAAACATAACACATATGTGATACCTCATCCCGAATCTGTTTTCGGGTTTTCATTCGATCTGAAACACTTCCAATGACCTGTTGAGCTGGATGATTCAGTTTCACCCTAGCTGATGGTTTTGGCTCAGGACTTGCGGTGACAGGTGCAACAGGAGTGATGTCCTTTGGAGCACTCTTTGGATTTGAACTTACCTGTGAGGATGGAGCTGTAACAATTTCTTGTGATTGGTCCGCAGCTTCTCCTTGATTTTGTGGTTCAGTATCCAAGATTGGAGACTCATCATTATCATCCTCATTTATTGCTGGAGTAGGTGCACCTGTGTCATCTATAACCACATTGATAGATTCCATTAAAGATGAAGTTCGCAGGTTATAGACTCTAAAAGCCCTACTAGTGGTTGAATACCCTAGAAAAATACCTTCATCACTTCGGGAGTCAAATTTGCCCAAAGGCTCTCTATCTTTGAAGATGTAACACTTACTCCCAAAAGTTTTGAAGTATTTTACATTAGGTTTCAAACCCTTCCACAATTCATATGGAGTTTGTAAAGTGCCGGGCCTTAAATAAACGCGATTTATGACATACACAGCAGTATTTAAGGCTTCAGCCCAAAACTTAGGAGGAAGTTTCTTACTAAGGAGCATGACCCTAACCCTGTTCTTCCTCTCAACAACTCCATTTTGTTGTGGAGTAATAGGAGAAGAAAATTCATGCTTGATTCCATGCATATCACAAAAATCCGAAAACGAACTATTTTCAA
Source organism: Camellia sinensis (assembly GCF_004153795.1). NCBI lineage: Eukaryota > Viridiplantae > Streptophyta > Magnoliopsida > Ericales > Theaceae > Camellia > Camellia sinensis. The sequence goes on along the minus strand of NW_021027269.1, from coordinate 1,068,628 downwards.
ACTCACGACCATGATCGGTTCGGATTCTTATGATACGCCCAATGGAAACACCCTGTTCATTTTGGATTTTAGGGACTAAGGCCTGGAAAGCATCAAACGTATCAGATTTTTCCTTTAAAAAATTTACCCATGAAAATCGAGTAAAATCATCAACAGTTAAAAAAATGTATCTTTTACCTCCGATGCTTTCAGTGCGAGTAGGACCCATTAAATCCATGTGAACCAATTCAAGAGGACGTTTGGTTGTAAAGTTGTTCACCTTTTTATGAGGGGCACGGGTTTGCTTTCCAAGTTGACATGGTCCACACACATGGCTCAAATCCTTACCCAATTTAGGTACTTCTCTCACAAGCTCTTTGTTGGCTATCTTAGTTAGGTCTTTGAAATTCATGTGACCTAATCTTTGATGCTACAGGTCAATGTTACTAATGATGGCAGAGTGACACGTGAGATCATTAGTAGTAACAATCCCATAGCAGTTATCAGATGTGCGAACCCCCTGCAAGACAGTATTTCCCTTTTTATCCAAAATTTCACATTTATTTTTTGAAAACAATACTTCATGATGGGAATCACACATTTGACTAATGCTCAAAAGATTTGCTTTAAGACCATCAGCAAGAAGAACATTTTCGAGCTTAGGAAGACCAGCAACACTTATAGAGCCCTTACCAATGACTCTAGAAGTGCCGCCATCTCCAAAAGGAACAATTCCTCCTTCATATTTTTCAAGGGAGGTGAAGTAAGATTTGTTACCGGACATATGACGAGAGCACCCACTGTCAAGATACCACATGTGGGAATCACGTGCTTTTAGAGCAGTGTGAACAACTAAACAAGTCAAATCATCTTTTCTCACCCAAATCTTTTTAGTCTTGGTATTTTGCCTAGACATATAAGGTTGTCTCCTAACCCAAAAAGTTTTCGAATTTCTACCCTTTTGAGACACCTTACCAAACAATTCAAAACAATAAGGACGAATGTGGCCATACCTACCACAGTGATGACAAATAAAAACAGGTTTTACCTCCCTTTTGTTGATCTTACCAACTTTAGGTGGATGAAGAGAAAGATCAGCCTGGTCTACCTTCAACTTTCCCTTTGCTTGAGTCTTCATGTCATAAGAAGTGGAGGCTTGTCCCTTGTGAGTTGTTGCACCATAACCTAGCCCGCTTTTGTCACAACCCATTTGTTGAGACCCGAGGATGTCCTCTAAAGATTTGGAACCTTTGTTCCACATGGCAATAGTGGCTCTAGCAACACGGAGTTCTTCATCTTTTTGACAGACACTCTCTCTTCCAATGTAGCTTGTGACATCTCAAGACTTTCAAGCTTTTCTTCATATGTGGAATACACCTTTAGGAGTTCATTCCTTTCAGTTTCACAGGATAGAAGTTTTCCACATAATTCTTGCCTATCACTAGAGATCTTGATGATATTCTGCTTTGCTGTTGCAAGTTCTCCTTTCAGCCTGACATTCTCACTCTCACATGTTTTGAGCTTGAGAGAGAGTTTGTTGTTGATTTTGGACAAATTCAGAGATTCCTCGTACAGCTTTTCGTAGGCTTGTTGTAGTTCATCGCCATTGATCTCATCATTATCTTCAGATGTTTCATCATCCTCTTTTTGCTCTTCATTCACCTTGACCTCATCCAGTTTAGCAACTAAGACAGGAAGGTTGCTGGATGGTAGTGAAGGTGAATTTCCTCTTTCATGGAATTGGCTCAAAATTTCCCATGCCTCTTTAGCCTTTGTGCAATGAACAACCCGTTGCTGTTCTTCAGTAGAAATTGCTCCACGAATAGTGATCAGGGCTCTCTGACTGCTCGGATTGTCAGCCCTGTCTGTATCTTCTTCAATGGCCTGCCAGCCTTCTGGATCAAAAGCTCTCAGAAAAGCCCTCATTCTGATTTTCTAAAACAGGTAGTTACTCCCATCAAAGGTAGGAGCATGATGCAGGTTCTGACCACGAGCTAACTCCGCAGGCTTTGGAAGAGTTTGAGTGAAAATGGACCAAAATGCCATGAAAGCACTATTCCCGTCTTCTCCAGATTCAGGTTCTTCAGGTTCTTGCTCCGACCCGCTTTCATCATCCCAAGTTACAGTGTAGACTTTCTTTCGATTCTTTTTCGAAGGGCATTCAAGGGCAATGTGACCAAACCCTTGACATTCATAGCACTTGACCCCTTGCCCCTTTACAATCTTCTTTTCAGTTTTTGGAGCAAGTTTTGGTGGAAAATTTTGGGTTTTTCATTACTCTTGTCTTTGGAAATAGGGTCTCTGAAATCAGGCTTCTTTTTCTTCAAATTTTTTTAAAATTGTTTAGTAAACATAGCCGTCATCTCAGACTCTAAATCAAATTCAGCCTCCGGAGTTTTTGCAGACTCATGAGCACTAGTGAAAGCCACACTTTCTTTTTGTTTTTTCTTTGAAATCAAGTTTGCTTCAAAAGTTTGCAAGTTCTGAACCAATTGGTTGAGTTTGAGGTTATCAACATCCTAAGCCTCCTCTATAACAGTAACTTTTGATTAAGAATTACAATAAATGATTAAGAATTAATAATTACTTGTGTTTTAATTGAATTAATGTTTAAACATTATAAACTATGTGTATTAAAGGAGAGAGAGAGAGAGAGTTAAAGTCATTTTACATCTCTAGTTAACTATGTTAATGGTTGCACTTCAGTTCAAAATCACATGAGACCTTTTTGGCTATTTTTGAACTATACGGGTTAAGTGTTTTAACCTTAGATCACAAGGGGATAAAATACATTTTGCCCTATAAAAAATCTAAATTTTATAAAAAAAGACAAATGCATATTTTAAAAGTTGTAAAATTTTAAAGTTTTGATACATTAAAAAAAAGAAGAAGAAAAAAAGAAGTCTTTCATATAAGCATGGTAATCAATTGGGTCTAGCCTAGTTTGTTATTATGACTTTCCTAAGGGCTTAGTCTCTAAGGGAGGTCATATGTTTAAGAATAATGCTAGAAACCCCAAAAATTTTACTAAAAGTTTTACAAAATGTCTCACATGGTGAGACCCACGTGGGTCCCACACCCATGTGAGATATTTGGTAAAATTTTTGGTAGAATTTTTGAGATTTCTAACATTTTTTTATGTTTAAATCTCCTTAAGAGAATTACATTAAAGAGGCAAGCACTTGACTTTGTAAAGGATGAGGTGGCTAACTTGAACTGATCAATCCTGAAGTTGAATCCACAACTTCACTTGTCGAATGAACGACTACGTACAGAATCAAACTCCTTTTGATACTCTACGCTTGAATCTTCGGAATCCACCGAAGAGATTTCTCTCTTGAATTTAAAGTAACCAACTCCTTGATGTATGTATCTTAGATCATGATTGAAGAACTCTTCTCAAAATATCAAGGAAAACTCACAAAAACCTCAGAACAAAACTTCAAACAAAACCCTAGGACTCTTGAATAAGATCTAGGAAAAAGTAGTCCTAAAAACAACCTAAACAGGTATAAATAGGAATACTGAGTCCGCGATCTCCGCTCGAGCAGCCAACATCCCGCTCGAGCGTCTTCAGCAAAATCTGCGTGTGACAAAACAGAGTTCCGCTCGAGCGCTTGATAACCCGCTCGAGCGCGAAATCATGCCTTCCAGTATTTTTACAGACCTGTCAAAATACTGAGAGACTACAATATCCGCTCAAGCGCCAATGGTCCCGCTCGAGCGGGAAGAACAAAAACATAGGAAAATTACAACTTGTTCAACACAAAGTTTTGTACCCGGATTTGACAATCAAGGGACCTAACATATCCAATTTTATTTTAAAATTTAAATCATTTTGAATTGACACATGCACAATATTATAGTATTAAATGAGAATACACTTTATCTTTCTTTTTTTGTTGTGAGATTGTAATTATTTTGAAGTTAAATATTATGAGAGTTTCAAAATCTCATAAAAAATTATTTTTAAAATCAAAACGTCAATGTGAGATTGTAAAATAAAAGTTAAATAAAAGCTAACCAATGGAGATTTTATTAATTATTTAAAATTAAGAAAATAAAAAAAATGGTATTAATTATAGGGTTTTTCTTATATAAATGGGAGTATAAGATTCACTTTATAGAAGTGAAACAATTCACTTTTTCCTTCTTTTCCCAATGTAGGATTGTAAAATAAAAGTTAAAAGAAAGCAAACCAATGGGGATTTTTTCTTAATTATTTAAAATAAAGAAATTTCAATAATTTATATAAATTGGAGCATAAGATTTACTTTATGTAAATTAACCAATGCACTTTTTTTCTTTTTTTCTTCCCCGATTTAGAATTGTAAAATAAAAAGTAAATGGAAGCTAACTAATGGAAATTTTCTTAATTATTTAAATTAAGAAAATTCAATAATTTTAGAATAAGGATTTGAAACTTTTAGAAGGTTTCTCTCTTAAAACCCCTGTAACGCCCTCAAAAAAATACATAAACCCAACATTTCCGACATGCATTGATACAAGAGAATAAAACATCCTTCCATTCATCAGAGTAGTTAAGTACAAAAATATTACATGTTGACAACAAAAGGAAATGCCCTATAGGCTTACAATTTTCCAAGCCAACACTTGGTCACAAAAGAGAGTACTAACTCAAATACACTTTAAGCCCGTGGCTTGAATTTACATGTAACATTCAAATAACAAAATAACCAAAAAGAGTCTTCAACTCCAAAACCTTCCAAGCTATGTCCTTGGAGGTAGCATATCACCTGAACTTGAAAATGATGTCCCATATAGGGTGAGCCACAGCCCAGCAGAGATATACTAAACCAAATATAAGCAATGACTAAAACAATAGCATTTGATAAATGGTTAACACTTATAAACCAGTTATATCACAATACTGTTCCATGACAATCATGTCCATGTTTCAATTCAATTTTCTTTACTTATACAAACCCGATACATAAACATGGCTCAAAACCTGGCCTACCAATTCAATGAGATTGTGGCTCATATTAACACGTTTCCATATTTCACAATCACACATGAGATTTACAACTCATATTCAAACACTTCCATACTTCAAATGATACACATATTTGCTATATCAACACTTCAATTTAATACACATATTTGCTGTATTAATGGAGTCCATCCCCTATCTCCTCCCAAACAGGTTTGAGAGTCCATCCCCTATCTTCCCTCAAACCGTGGAGTACATCCCCTATCTCCTCCCACACAATACACATATTCCAAGTATATAAACAATTATCATATACAGGAGTCAATCAATACATATATTTGATGTATTATTCCAACTGTCATATTCAATGTGATTAGTTTCAGTTTTCCCTAATCAACATATAGTGTCTACAACAATCAAGACTATCCTCCACCGATAGCCCAAAACAGTTATTTCTAAACAGAAAATAAATGCATTAAACAAATATAATATCAACTTTTACATAGGTGAATGATAAATTAATCCAACTATACCATTCAATCCCATAACCTCCCAATTTCACAATTTTCAATTTTAATTATACCAATTAATTTATCACAATAATTAGGGCATTTTTCTCTAATCCTCAATATCAATCCTAAGGTCCAATTTCGTCGATAATACAACAATAATTCCGTTTCTCAATGTCTTACATACATATGGGTTTTAATATTTGAAAACCTCTCTTTTATAAATTACACAATAACCCCAATTTTTTCAAAAATTGCTCAACATCACCAACTACTCAAAATGACCAAAATTAAAGACAAAGCTAATAAGATGGAGTAGGGTATCCCTACCTCGAAATGAAGAGCTCAAATGGAGAAGGTAGTGAAAATCCAAAGTGCTCCAAATCCACAAATTTTCAAATTAAAATGTAGCCCATACAACCCTTTATCTTTCTTACAAAGGGATTAAGGTAGAAACACACTATAAGTATATCAATCCCTAGAGAGAAGGTGTGTAGGGAGAGAGGGAGAGTCGGATCTAGGGTTTGTGTAAAAGAGGAGATGAAAAAGTGAAGTGTTTCCCCGCTGCTGTCTACTGATATAACACATGCTCGCTCGAGCGAAGGATTGGTCGCTCGAGCGACCAGGCATAAAGAACCCTCGCTCGAGCGTAGAAAGCCTCGCTCGAGCCAACAATTCGAAGCTTCAGGTCTGCAACCCAGAAGCACGCTCGAGCGACAGAATGCTCGCTCGAGCGAAGAAACCCAAAACATACAACTCGCTTGCTCGAGCGAAGGAAATCTTGCTCGAGCCAAGAAATGCAACCCGCAGGTCTAGAACCAGACGCAGACGCAGATGCAAGCTAGAGCGAAGGACTTCTCACTCGAGCGACCAGAGACAAAACTCAACTCTCGCTCGAGCGAAGGAACCCTGGCTCAAGCGAAGGATCTAAAACACAGAGCTTGCTCGAGCGACAAAAGCCTTGCTCGAGCGAAGAACCAAAATTCTGGGCAGCAACCATTTGCTCCCAGTCACACCCAACCTGTAACAAACCTGCCCAAAACATCCTATAACTCAAATACAAAGTATTGAAGGACAGAAACAAGATATATACAACAACCAACATCCACGGAACCAAGTCCGGATCACACTAATCAATGGAGGGAAAACTAGGGTCGCTATAACCCCTTTTATAATATTCATTTTATATAAGTGAAACAACTTACTTTTCTTTTTTTCCCTATGTGGGATTGTAACACTTTATATAAGTGAATCAACTCACTTTTTTTTTTCTCGATATGGGATTGTCATTATTTTAAAATTAAATATTATGAGAGTTTCAAAATCTCATACAAAATTATTTTTAAAATCAAAATGTATATGTGGGATTGTAAAATAAAAATTAAAAGGAAGCATGATATGGGGATTTTCTTAATTGTTTAAAATTAAGAAAATAAAAAAAAAATGAGTATGAGATATTGATCATAAAGTTTCTCACTAAAAATCTCATGGGTAAAAACACTGACACCCCCCTAAGGTTTATATTAATTATAGTTCCCGCCTCACATTTGGGAAATTACACTGACCTTCCTTGTCAATGTAATTATTTGACAGTGTTAACTTTTAAGTTAAAATGACATATTTACCCTTAACCTTTACATATACTTTAAAGGGTAAATTAGATTGACACCCCTTGAGGTTTCAATTTAATACGGATCCTCCTTACATTTAAAAAAAAAACTAATTTAATAAAAATAAATATGAAAAAATATATTTAATTTGTAAAAAATTATTTCTAACCACTCGAAAGATAAAAGTTATATAAAAATGATAATTATTTTTTATTTTTTATTTCTTAACCAAATTAATTTTAAAATTTTTTTAAAATCAAACTATGCATAGCCTAAGAATCTTTTGATAAGTCATTTCTTACGTTGATAACTTATTTAATTATTTATTAATTTTACGTTATTTTTACCATCTCAGGCTTGTTTGGTAACCATTTCGTTTCCAGTTTTCAATTTATATTTACAAAAATTTTAAAAAATGTCATAAAAATTTGTTTAATAATTTTTTTGGTTTATAAATGGTTGTCTCAATTTGTAAATTTGAGGAAAAAAAAAACGTAAGTTCAAAAAATGAGTTTACGTTGATTTTTAAATAGAAATTTAAAAATTTGACTAACAAATTTTTTTTTCAAATAATTTTTTTTCCAATTAATTTTTTTTCAACTAATACTAACTGAGAGGGCAATTGGCAATGCTACTTTAAACCTTGGGGAGGAGATTGTAATTTCTAAAATGTGAGGGGTGTCAATGTAATTTACCTAGTGAGGGCAAAATTGGTATTTAAAAAAATTAAATTGCTGACATCAGCAAAATCTGTTAGTTGACTTAACAGTCAACTAACTGAGGAAACAATCTGTAATGAAACTTTAAATCTCAGGGAGGGAGATGTAATTAAATCTCAGGGAGGGAGATGTAATTTCCAAAGGTAAGGGGAAAACTATAATAAACATAAATCTCAAGGGTTGTTAATCTAATTTACGTTTGCTTATATAAATGGGAATATAAGATTCACTTTATGTAAGTGAAACGATTCACTTTTTCTTTCTTTTTTCGATGTGAAATTGTAAAATAAAAGGTAAATGAAAGTTAGCCAACGAGAATTTTCTTAATTGTTTAAAATTAAGAAAATTCAATAATTTTAAAATAAGGGTTTAGAGCTTCTAGAAGGTTTCTTCCTAAAAATCTCATTTTCCTTATATAATATATGGATAGATAGGGAAACAAACTTTGCTTTTTCTTCTTCTCTCGATGTGGGATTATAAAATAAATCATAAACTAATTAGAGTTTTATTTTTATATGGTTAAATGGAAGTTAGTCAATGGAAATTGTTTTAATTGTTTAAAATTAATAGGGTAAATTACACTGACACCCCCTAAGGTTTATATTTATTACAGTTCACCCCCTCACATTTGGAAAATTACATTGATCCCCCTGTTAATTTAATTTTATGTGTGATGATCATTACGGTGAGGGAGGGAACTGTTATGAAACTTCAAACCTTAGGGGTCAATCTATAATGAAACTTTAAATCTCATGGAGGGGGATGTAATTTCCAAAAGGTAATGGGGGAATTGTAATAAACATAAACCTTAGGGGGTGTCAATGTAATTTACCCAAATTAATAAAATCAATATGAGAAATCGCGATTAAACCGGCAAATCGGTCAAACCCAAAATGGTTCAGCCTAATCGGATAGGTCAAATGACCAACCAACTTATACAAAAATTAATTAATTAAAACTTTTAAATGGTATTTTAATTTTAAAATTTAAATTGTCTTGAATTGAAATACACAATACTACATTATTAAGATTCACTTTAGATAAGTGAAACAACGCACTTTTTTTCTTTTCTTTTTCCAATGTGGGATTATAAAATAAAAGTTAAAAATTATCTAGATGGAAAGTTTATTTCTAATCAAGCAATCTCAATCTTTCAATTTTTAATTAGATCAATCTTTAGTTTATTTCGAATCAAACAAATGTAATCAATATATTTTGATAAAAACCGCTAAAATCGTGGTTAAACCAACAAATCAATCAAATCAAAAATGATTTAGCCTTATCGGCTAGGTCATAATTAATTAATTAAAACTTTTAAAATTTAAACTATATTGAATTGAAAGATGCACAACACTACATTATTAAATGGGATGAGAGTATAAGATTCACTTCATATGAGTAAAATAACTCATTTTTTCCTTTTTTGCCGATGTGAGATTATCAAATAAAAATTAGAAAATGGAGAATTTTATTAATTGTTTAAAATTAAGAAAATTAATATGAGATATTGAAATTCTCACAAGACTCCTCACTAAATGGGATGGGAGTGTAGAATTCCTTTTATATGAGTAAAACAACTCATTTTTTTCCTTCTTTTTCCGATGTGGGATTATCAAATAAAAGCTAGCCAATGGAGATTTTCTTAATTATTTAAAATTAAGAAAATTAGTATGAGATATTAAAACTTTCAAAAGGCTCCTCACGAAAAACATCATTTTCCTTATATAATATATATAGATAGATAGAATGATAGATAGTGAAAACTTTACTTTTTTTTCTTCTCCCGATGTGAGATTATAAAATAAATTATAGACTAATTAGAGTTTTATTTTTATATAGTTAAATGGAAGTTAGCCAATAGAAATTTTTTAATTGTTTAAAATTAATGAAATGAATATGAGAAATCGCAATTAAACCGGCGAATCGGTCAAACCCAAAATGGTTCAGCCTAATCGGTTAGGTCAAATAACCAACCAACTTGTATAAAAATTAATTAAATAAAACTTTTAAATTTATTTTAATTTTAAAATTTTAATTGTCTTGAATTGAAATATACATAATACTACACTATTAAGATTTACTTTATATAAGTGACACAACTCACTTTCTTGTTTTTTTTCGATGAGAGATTATAAAATAAAAGTTAACAATTATTTGGAGGGAAAGTTTATTTCTAATCAAGCAATCTCAAGCTTGGAGAGGTAGATTGAAAACAAAAGAGCTGCTTCACAGGTTAGGAATTTTGGTAAGTGATGACGCTCTGAGGTGCATTTTTTGTCATGAGACAGGAGAATCAACTGAACATATTATGCTTCATTGCCCTTTTGTCTGGAGAACCTGGTCTGCTATTGTTTTTTGTTGGGGTTTTCAGTGGGCTATTCCGAGTTCTATTGAAGACTTGCTACTATGGTGGTTGGGTTGGAAGTTTAAGAAGAAAGTAAACCAGATTTGGAGGGTTTTACCATCAGCTATAATGTAGTCTGTGTGGACCTATAAGAATGACTGTGTTTTCAATTTAGTACAGCCCTTGAGAGTGGCAATCTGGATGAGAGCTCATTTCAGTGGTGCATCATTCTCTGTTCATGATGTTGTTTTTAATTTTAAGCAAATTAAGAGGTGTATTGGGTCCACTTGAGTTTAAAGGTGGTAGAGTGAAGGTGCTTGCAGGATCCCTAGACTACTATTGGTGTGGTGGCTATTTTGATTGTTGTTAGTTTGGTTGGAGAGATATTCGAAAAGGTGTGACACAAGGGAGTTTGATCTGCTGCTGTATGGTGGCCTACTGTTGTATAGATACTGTTTTGTGGCTTTTGACTATTTTGCTGCTTGCTATTCTTTAGACCTATCAGTCTCATTAGTTCCATTTATAAAGTGTTGTCTAAAGTGCTTGCTAACAGGCTTAGATTAGTTTTGCCAAAAGTTATTGACAGAGTCCAATCAGCTTTCCTAGGTGGGAGGAACATTATGGATAAAGTTCTTATAGCAAATGAGGTTAGGAATTGGTGGAAGAAATCAAATAGAAGGAGATTAATTCTTAAGCTAGATTTTGAAAAAGCATATGACACGGTAAACTAGAACTACTTTAATCAAATGTTGGAGAGTTTTGGATTTGGAGCTGTTTGGATTAAGTGGTTAAAGGGCTGCATCTCTGCTGGTAGAGTCTCAGTTCTGGTTAATGGCTCATCATCACCTGAGTTCTGTCCCCAAAAAGGTTTAAGGCATGGTGATCCGTTATCACCATTTTTGTTTAATGTTGTAGCTGAGGGTCTAAACATACTCATATCAAGAGCCAAGGAATTGAGTCTTTTTAAAGGTGTATCAGTAGGTGCGAATGGTTTGATTGTTTCCCATTTGCAATTTGTTGATGATACAGTGATTTTCTGTGAGGCTGAATGGTCTGAAATTATGGCTATTAAAAGAATCCTTAGGTGTTTTGAGGTAATCTCAGGTTTAAGGATTAATTTTTCTATGAGTGTTGTGTGTGGAGTGGAAGTGGCTGATGTGGTGGTTGATGAGTTTGCTGATAAGTTGAATTGTCTAAGTCAAAAGCTACCTTTGAAGTATTTGGGTTTACCATTGGGGGCCAGCCCTAGTAGGAGGTCGACTTGGAAACTTGTTGTGGAGAAATTCAAGAAGAAGTTATCTGGGTGGAAGAGAAGGGTTTTGTCCTTTGCTGGGACGGTTACACTCATAAAATCTATGTTGTGTTCGTTACTTGTGTATTACATGTCCATTTTTAAAATGCCGGAATGTGTAGCAAAAGAGATTGATAGAATTCAAGCATCATTTTTATGGGGCGATTCAGAATATCATAGGAAGATCCATCTTGTTAGTTGGAAAGAGGTATCTAGGAGTGTGAAGCAAGGTGGTCTGGGGATTAAAAATATCAGGTTAGCCAATGTCAGTTTGCTAGTAAAGTGGTGGTGGAGATATGGCCAAGAGGATGATGCTTTGTGGAAGTTGGTAATTTGTGAGAAGTATGGTTCTATAGGGGGCAGGTGGTATCCTTTTCTAGTTGAATTTGGTTCTACATCTAAGATATGGAAAGATATATTACTAGTTGCTCAAAGGAATGATCGGCTCTTCTAATTCTAAAAGGAGAATGCCCAGATTGTAGTTGGCAATGGAGTAAGAATTAGTTTCTGGAGGGATCCTTGGCTGGGATCAACAAACCTATTAAGCCAATTCCCTAGATTGTTTCAGCTGGTTGAAGATAAAGAGTCTTCCTTGAGTGTGCAATTAGCTAGAAGATCTCATCATTCTGGGTGGGTCTTTAATTTCAGAAGAACACTTCGGGCTTGGGAAGATGATGAGTTGGTTAGGCTTCTGAATTTCTTGGGGGCTGGCCCTGTTATAAGAAGTGATGTTGTTGATTGTTTGTGTTGGCAGCCTATGCAGTCAAGTGTGTTCAAGTTTAATCATGTTTATGCCTGGGGTTTAGTTAATGAGGGCCCCATTCAGAGGTCAGTTGATCTGTTATGGAATAATTTCTCCTCACCAAAAGCTAAATTCTTTTCTTGGTTAGCTTGGAGAGGTAGATTGAAAACAAAAGAGCTGCTTCACAGGTTAGGAATTCTGGTAAGTGATGACGCTCTGAGGTGCATTTTTTGTCATGAGGCAGGTGAATCAACTGATCATATGATGCTTAATTGCCCATTTGTCTGGAGAACCTGGTCGGCTATTGTTTTTTGGTGGGGTCTTCAATGGGCTATTCCTAGTTCTATTGAAGATTTGCTACTATGGTGGTTGGGTTGGAAGTTTAAGAAGAAAGTAAACCAAATTTGGAGGGTTTTACCATCAGTTATAATGTGGTCTGTGTGGAGCTATAGGAATGACTATGTTTTCAATTCAGTTCACCCAATCTTCAAGATCTATGTGACTGTATCAAGGTGAGAGTGGCAATCTGGATGAGAGCACATTTCAGTGGTGCATCTTTCTCTGTTCATGATGTTGTTTTTAATTTTAAGCAAATCAAGAGGTGTATTGGGTCCTCTTGATTTTAAAGGTGGTAGAGTGGAGGTGCTTGCAGGATCCTCGGTCTGCTGCTAATGTGGTGGCTGTTTTGATTGTTGTTAGTTTAGTTGGAGAGATATTCTGAAAGGTGTGTCACATGGGAGTTTGATCTGCTGCTGTATGGAGGCCTTCTGTTGTTTTGTTTCTGTTTTGCTGCTTTTGATTGTTTGTTGCCTACTCCTGTGTGTAGTCTGGTGCCTCAGGGAGTTTTGTTCTACCCTGCTATGTTATATTGTTGATCTGCAACTGCTGTGATGCCTGGTGAGAAGGTTCTTGAGGGTAGCAAAGTATTTTGCTAGAATATTGTAGAGAAATAAAGGGGTATGGATTGAGAATATTGGCTTGCGAAGAGCCCTTTTATTATGGAATAACAAGCTTGGTGAGAGATAGAGTAAGTCTGGTCTGGGGGGATAACAAGCAAGCCAGAAGTGCATGCCTAGTCAATAAAGGTTTTGATGTGGAAGCCTAGTCAAAGAGTCCCAGAGATGGTGCCTTCTCGGTCTGTTAAGAGAGCCTTACTAGAATTGTTGATTTACTTATGTGCAGTTATGTGCATTGTGCTCTGTTACTGTGTAACACTATGGCAGCAGTGTGGGTCTACTCCTCTCTATTTCTTCTTTTTTCTTCTTTTCTCTTCCTTTGGTGGTCTTGCATGGTGAAGTATTGCATCAGTCATGGGGGTGGACTGATGATTGGCAATACTTGTTTAGGTGAAGTTCAGGGTAATGGAGGTCCACTGCTTGCTTTTGGGGTCTACTGTGTATGCTAATATGTCTGTAAGTTAGCTGCTGATGGAACTCATTGGCTTGGTGCTGTGTATGCTATGTCTGATGATTTGTTTGGTTCTATCACAAGGGGAGATTAAAAACAGCTGATCTGTTTTACATTGGTCTGCTGATCTATTTTGGCCTATTGGTGTTCTGCTTTTTGATCTGAATTGGTGATCTGGTGCTCTGCTAGTGCTCTATGGTAATGCTAATGCCCCTTTTGTTATGCATTTGAGAATCTGAGTAAGGTGCTGCTATGCATTTGAGATGTATGGGTATGGATGGCTGTTGTGTTCTACAAGTGGATGGGTATGGATGGCTGCTGTGGTCTGTAGATGGTGTGCCTCTGTCAACAGATTTGGTCTACTGCTGGCAACTTAAGGAATGTGATGCTGGTGTTCTACATTTCAGTTCTGCTTTTTTATCTGAATTAGTGATTTGTTGAGATCTGAATTGGTGATTTGCTGGTCTGCTATGCTTAGGTGCTTGGTTTGGTTGGTTGGTTTGTTTTATTTTAGATGTTTAGCTGATGGTCTGAATTGGGTGGCTGTTCTGATGTTACTATGGTCTGTTCTTTTTCGTTGGTCTCTCACCAACTTGGGGTGCTAGCAAACGATAGGATGAGCTTTGTGGTGTCAACCTAGTTGGGATCGTTTAGCTCCTTATGATGCTTTTGCACTTTCCTTTTCTTTATTGATGTAATTTGTCTTGTACCTTGTACTTGTTTATTCCAGCAATAAAGTTTTCTTTTTGCCGATCAAAAAAAAAAATATATATATATATTAATTTGTATTTGAAATTTTTATTAAACATTTTATAGAATTTCACCATCTAAAAAGTATAGTATTTAAAATACTCATTGTGTGTGTGTGTGTGATCTTTTTCTTATTTCCACCTCTCATCCTCTCTCATCTCTTAACAAACACTACATTTACTCTTAGAGCTCAAATAACAAACCCTTTATTTCCTTTGTTCGATCTTCCTCTCTCTGTATTTTTTTTCACTCTATTTAATCTTAAATTTGTGATTTGATTTTGTTAAATCAAAACAAATCAACACCCATTTCAAAAGCTTTTTTCAAAACCATAAAAAATCAACACTCATTTTCCATTAAGAAATTAAATCCATTTCATAAATCTAACTGAAAATAAAAATATACTTCTAAAATCAAAACCCATTTTATAAAGATCAACTATTATGTCAGACCTAAAAATTTTTAAAAAATTAAATCCAAATCCATAAGCTACATTAAAAAAAAAAAAAAAAATCTATATAAATAGCAATAAAACTTGCAGACAGATGATTCTGAAGTAGTAGGTGGACTTGAGACAGTTGACAAAGAACATCTCGAAGCTTTTGATGATTCTGATGGGGGAATGGTTGATGATGCAATGTTCCACATGGATACTTATCTTGCAAAAATTTTGAAAGAGCGTAAGAACCAGGCTGGGGATGAAACTGCTCAATCCCAGCTCGTGCTCTTCAAACTTCGTGTTCTCTCATTGTTGGAGATTTACCTACATGAGAATCCAGGCAAGTCTGTTTTCGACAAAGTTCAAGTTGTGTTTTAACTCTTTGGGAAATCAGTTTACTGGGCATAAATATATGTTAGCTAACACTAAGATGTTATGTGCTATATTTTCATTTATAACATCATGCACATCTATTCTTTTATTAAAAGCACGGAGTGCAGAAGAAGAGGCTTCGTCACACTTTTATCATTTTCTAAGAATGCCCCTCAAATTTAACTGTAAATTTCACATCTAGAAACTGCTCTAAACCATTTTTAAACTGCTGTAAATTGTTTTAAAATTCGATCCATCTTCAATTAGATTGAAAGTGTATAGTAACCATTTTTAAATTGTTTTAAAATTCGACCCATCTTCAATTAGACCCATCTTTATAAATAACAATAAAACCGAAAGTGTATAGTAATTTCATATCAATATCATGGGTCTTTTATTACTCCCATACAGACCTCTGTATTAGAACAATTTCTATACACCAAAACTTGCATCAATGTACATTGAAACAATGACATCGAACACAAACAGATAATTAATCCTATAAAGTTTTACTCAACATCAATTTTGATAACAACAACAATAAAAATTGCAAAACCCAGATCATGAAAAATCGAGAATAGCTTTTTGAACAAAACCCAAAACCTAATTGCAATTAAACATTGTATCATCGAAATAAAAACTCAGATCTTGCAAAGTAAAACAATCAAAATGAAATGTGGGTTCTGAGACAGAGAGAGAGGACCTCGAGTTGGGCAGATTTCATGGTGATAGGGATGTAGATGAGGAAAATACTAGCCATGGTGATGGCAGTGTTGCGCTTCCAGTGCTTGGGTCTGCAGTACGGACAACCAGTCATGCTCCATACTTTGTTTCTGAAGTCTCCGCCATGTGCTGCATCTCCGTGGTGTCCGTGATCTCCTCATCCCCCACCCATCTTCGCTTTCTCTCTCTTTGTGCGGTGGCGATGACTGAAGGAGGGGAGTTTATAGAGAGAGGTTGATGAGCGTGGGTCTCTGGAGTGGATGGGTGTGTTTTGAAATTTAAAATGTGAAAAGGTGAGGCGTGACAGATGAGGATGGGTGATTGCAAATTTCGTGGCTCTTGGGCGGGAAGTTCAGGTAGAGTGAGAGAGAAGGTTTTCATCTCAACTATTCATCTAAATACAGAAATGAATCATGACCATTAAAATGTCCTAGTAGGACAATTGTCTCTACGATAAATTCAAAAACCTTCTTCCCTTATTATATAGATGTTCATCTAAATACAAAAATGAATCATGACCATTAAAATGTCCTAGTAGGACAATTGTCTCTACGATAAATTCAAAAACCTTCTTCCCTTATTATATAGATATATATTATTAATAATAAATTTGAAAAGAAAGTATATTACAATATCAATTTTTATTGGTATAAAAAGTGAAAAATAACATCAAAATATGGTCTAAATAGTGTTAAAAAAAAATGGGTAAAGCTATGATTTAAGTATGGAAGGGTTGCAAGTCAACTCTTTACCTTCCAATTTTCGTACCTTTAAGCATTTCCTTGATTTCTTGCCATCTGCAGAATTTGAGATACTAATGAAAAAATAATCAACATGCTATAAAATAAGGGTTGTTAATGAAATTGCAAAATTCTACCTCATGGTTGAATGCCATATACATGCAGTCCATATATGTACTCATTCTGTCCTAAAATATTAGTTCCTTATTTTATTTTTTATTGTCCCAAAATATTAGTTCATTTTAAAAATCAAGGACTAAAATAATATGAGTTTCCTATTTTGTCATTTTTTTTAAATTCATTAACAATACAAAAGGTACAGTTATAACAATTAATATTTTATCAAAAGAATAATTTTGAAAAAGTAATATCTTTAAAGTACAATAATTGTACTATTAAAAAAATTTAAATTCCCCCCAAAAAACTATTATTTTGGGATAGAGAAAATATATTAGTATTACCTAGTGGGTTGGGGGGGAAGGAAAAGGAAGAGAACTTGACATTCAAAGTTGTTGGAGCACAAATTGTTGTAGTTTAATACTGTGTTTGGTTGGAGAATTTGAAGAGGGATTTGGAAAGGGAAATGGAAAAGGAAGGTAAAATGTGAATATAACATACCTATATTTCACCTAGTTTCACATACCTTTTCCCTTTTCCTTTATAAATCCCTCCCAAAGTCCCCTAACCAAACACAGCATAAGGCTTGCAAGTGAGAAGTTGGGATTTAAGTCTATGATATATATATATATATATATATAAGGGCGGACCAAGTTAGGATTACCTTCAATCACAATAGTCAATCCTTGCACTCCAGACCAAGTTGCAATAGCACTCTTATGTTCTTTTGTTTGATGTTAGCAAAATTGACGTAATTGGCATGTGTGTCACACGTGACACATATTTGTGAGGCCACAATTAAAAGTGAAGGTATCAAAATAAGATTTTGGCCAAAGTGTGGGAGTATTAACGAAGCAAGAAAAATGACACATGTGATGCCAATTTTTGTTAATAAGAGTGACGCTGCAACCTGACTTAAAATTGTAAAAGTTGACTAACATAGTTGAAAGTAAAAGGCTAATTAATCATGTATAGAATATAGATACATATACTATGTGCCATTTAACATACTTTCGTCCATGTATGGCAATTGCTAGTATCAGGTTTTGTTGCTCTTCCAAACTGTACTTCTTTTTTGTTTTGCACGGCTCGGAAGATGATGCCACATGATGATTAGTTACGTCATGAGCTGCAACAGGAAAACTAAAGTGGGATTCTAGTGGAGCTGTTTGGTCATAGTTACTGTGTCTGAAAAATATTATAGGAACCTCATAAATTTCAAAATTTAATATTACTTTAACTCACTATAGTAATTAGAAAAAAAAATTACTTACCCTAAAACTAAAGAAGAAAAGGAAATGATATAAATATTAACAAACATATGAATAAGCATGTTAAAATTCAGCCAATTATAATTTGTCATGTACTACAAAGGCTTACAAAATATGACACAATTATTGGCAAATCAAGTATTGTCACGTGTCTAATTGGTCTCAAATCAAGATTGCATGATAGTCAAATTAAATATTGCCACGCTTTAAAACAATGGAGTAAATCTTTAGCTAATCAAATTAAGCTAGTGGTATAGCAAATAAGTCTTTGACTAATCAAATTAAGTCACTTGTCAAATCGATATGATCAAGCCAATAAAATTATGGCACACTAATATAGTGATATTTTAGTATTTATTTCTATATAAATCAGAGATAATTATTAGAACAAATTAAAACCTTTTAAGACTATCCTCCACTTATGCCTATATTAGGAATGGTCTCCACCAGATATAAAATTCTAGATACACAAAATCAAGTTATAGGGACAAAAATCTACATCAAACAAGAGAAGGCTCCATCGAATTAAAGCTCCAAAGTCCCGAAGGTCTTTTCATCAAAGCCTATCAATCTTACCAAAGTCTATTAATTTCCATAAAGCATAAAGATTGGATATTTAAGTCAAAATTCGTCAAATTTAATCTTCTTCTACTAAATTGGAGAGGATTCTGCAATTTCTTCTACTAAATTAGAGAGGATTCTGCAATTTGATTTGGAAATAAACTATCAAGCCTTTAAGTCAAAGTCCTACAAATTCACTGTCTTCTTTGTGCTACTTGGAAGAGATTTCGCTATTTGATTTGAGAACAAGCTGTCAAGCACCGGAATCATTTTTTTCGAAGAGAAGAATCCATGGATTTTCTTTAATTAGAAATTTCATTAGGAGATTGTACTTGCATTATTTTAAATCAATACATTTATATTTGTTACATTATTTTTTTGTCTTTTTTTTTTTTTTTTTTTTTTTTTTTTTTTTTTTTTTTTTTTTTTTTTTTTACAAATAAGAAATTTGTGTGGACATATATCAAATTTCATTATGAACATAAGAAATACTATACTAGGAGTTAGCTCTAAACAGGGTAGGCCCAATCTAACTTTATATACATTAAAAGCCCAAAAAAATCAAATAAAAAAAATTTGGGTCTAAATTACAAAATTTTCCCCTTATCTTAGTCCATCGACAAACGTCAATAAAGCCTTATATATATATATATATATTTCTTCTTTCTCAATCCCATGCAGCATACACAAAACAATCAACAAGCAGGAATCCGGCAATCTACTGAAACTATTTGGCAAATTCCTCGGCGACGACTACTATCTTCTTTGGTGTCTGGTAATCCCCCCTCCCTCTGTCTGTTTCTTTTAACACATTTTTGGTTTCATGACGGTTAAATGCATTCAATCATAATTTGTTTTGCTATTAGTTTCAATTGTTTTAGTTCGTTGTGTTGATGATGTTGTATTCTCTTTGCTATGCATTTTCAACCTGTTTCATAAAGTTTTGGACCTGTGGTTCTAATTTTTGTTGTTCCACTTTGTCTTTCTAAATTCATTAAATCCTTACGCTATGTTTGGTTGGGGGATTTGGGGAGGGATTTGGAAAAAGAAAGGGAAAAGGTGTGTAAAACTAGGTGAAATGTATGTATATTTTATTCATTTTTCACCTAACTTTTACACACCTTTTCCCTTTCCCTTTCCCTTCCAAATCCCTCTCCAAATCCCCCAACCAAACACAGTATTAATGTTGTTTTCCTTTGCCGAAATTTTTTGGGGTTCTTTGTTTTGGTTCAATCTTTGCTATTGCGTGCCTGTGTGGGGAAACATACTGTTCAAAGAATCTGAACCTAACATGTCCTCTTTCTCTCTGGTTCAATGTTCCAAGAAACATATTCTTCATCAATATGCTTCATGAGCATGAAACATTTGACAGTATTCAATTGCCACAAAGAGATTGGCAGTTTTGACATTCTAGTCTAAAATCTCCCATGTTGTAATTGTAACGCCCTCAAAATAATAATATTAAACCCATCAAATAAAACATTCATTGACATATGAAATATCCACAATCTTCTATTCATCAGAGTTTCATTACAAAAGTATTACATGTTAACAACAAAAGTAAAATGCCCTACGGGCTTACAGCTTTCCAAGTTAACACTTGGTTACAACAAAAGAGTACTAACTCATCTACAACTTAAGCCCTCGGCTTGAATATACATGTAATACATCAAAAAGGAACTTAAACAACAAAAAATCTGTCCGCCTCTAGCCTCCCAAGCTATCACCTTGGAGGTGGCATGCTACCTGTACCTGAAAATGATATTCCCATATAGGGTGAGCCACAGCCCAGTAGAAATACACTAAACCGAATATGAACAATGACTAAGAGATTAGCAGTTGATAGATGGTCAATACAGATATTTTACCTTATTACATTCTACGGTTTCATGACATACAAGTCCATATTACAGTCCATTTTCCAATTCCTTTCAATTCTCAATTTACAACCATGGCTCAGAACTTGGCCAAACAACTCATATGAGGCAGTAACTCATATCAAACACTTCCCATTTCATAATAGATAAGCATACTGGCTATATCACACAACAACAGATAAGCATACAAGCTTGAGACAGTTGACAAAGAACATCTCGAAGCTTTTGATGATTCTGATGGGGGAATGGTTGATGATGCAATGTTCCACATGGATACTTATCTTGCAAAAATTTTGAAAGAGCGTAAGAACCAGGCTGGGGATGAAACTGCTCAATCCCAGCTCGTGCTCTTCAAACTTCGTGTTCTCTCATTGTTGGAGATTTACCTGCATGAGAATCCAAGCAAGTCTGTTTTCGACAAAGTTCAAGTTGTGTTTTAACTCTTTGGGAAATCAATTTACTGGGGATAAATATATGTTGGCTAACACTGAGATGTTATGTGCTATATTTTCATTTATAACATCATACACATCTATTCTTTTATTAAAAGCACACATTGCAGAAGAAGAGGCTTCATCACACTTTTATCATTTTCTAAGAATGCCCCTCAAATTTAACTGTAAATTTCACATCTAGAAACTGCTCTAAACCATTTTTAAACTGTTGTAAATTGTTTTAAAATTCGACCCATCTTCAATTAGACCAAAAGTGTATAGTAACCATTTTTAAATTGTTTTAAAAATACGACAGAAACTGTAAGAGTGTCATGAAATGGGACCACGCCATAGGACATCCTTCCTAAGATATTGGCACACAAAATTATCAAACCAACCCCAACATCTCAAAATACTAAAATTTAAAGACAAAATCCATAGAGAGGAGTAGGATATCCCTACCTCAAATCCGGAGCCCCAAGGGAGAAGATGACAAAACCCAACGTGCTCCAAAACTCAAAATTTTCGGATCAATGTAAAGCCCTCGACGATCAACCCACCTTTCATAAAGGCCAAAGATGAGCAAATCGCTCCTACTAGATCAAATCTAAGAGAGAAGGGCCGGTTCTAGAGTGAGAAGC
Source organism: Camellia sinensis (assembly GCF_004153795.1). Taxonomy (NCBI): domain Eukaryota; kingdom Viridiplantae; phylum Streptophyta; class Magnoliopsida; order Ericales; family Theaceae; genus Camellia; species Camellia sinensis. Next base: position 1,047,148 of record NW_021027269.1, on the reverse strand, counting down.
TCTGAAAATGGCTTTTTGGAAAAGTAAGAGAGAGGAAAGATCTTGAAAAAGTGATCCAAAAGTCGGATCTCGGATTTATATAATAGTCGCCCCGCTCGAGCGTCAAACTCCCCGCTCGAGCGGCACTCACAGACTCCCGCTCGAGCGGCCAATCCCCCGCTCGAGCTCCAGATGCACACTCCCAAAACTTTTACAGAACCAGGTCTCCGCTCGAGCGCTCGAAGCCCCGCTCGAGCGTCACTCACAACCTCCCGCTCGAGCGTCCAATCCCCCCGCTCGAGCGTCCAACACTGCACAGGAAATACTGGATGGGTGTATTCCCCGCTCGAGCGTCAAAACCCCCGCTCGAGCGAACAGGCCAAAATCTGGGCAACTAGTTTTGGTTTCTAAACTCAACCAACCTGTAACAAACCTGCCCAACACATCCTATAACTCAAATACAAGGTAAGAAAGGATGTAAACAAGATAATGATCAACTACCAACATCCACGGACACATGTCCGGATCACTATACAACAAGGGTAAATCCGGGATCGCTATAGTAATTTTCCTTAGGTCCTAGAAAATTTAAGCTGCAGGCTAGGCTCCCTAATGCGGTTAACATAGTCACCATGGGAAATGAAATCCACATTTCAAATGAATAAACCAACATTAGGGTAAACAAACTATAAATTATGGAATATTGTAGTAACTTCACAACATAATTAATATCCTGCTAATTTTTAGAAAGAATTTTGAGTTTTCACTCCAGTTCGAGTTCTCCTTGTTCTCATCAACAATCGATCAATCTAAGTTTTCGCTGCAAGTCTCTCCATCCCAACTCTACCTCAAGACCCTTGGATTTAGAGGAAGGCGGACTGTCACGACCCAAACCCGGCCCTACGGGTTTAGCACCGTAACCGGCCAGTAATCCGAGATTACCGAAGGCCTGCAGAACGGTAATACAGTAAAACAGAGTACAGGGCCTGGCGGAAGCCAATACAGTAAATAAATAGTGTCCATTGAGCTGTGACAGTCTGTATGCAAAAAGGCTTTTCATACATTCACACATAAACAGTACAGAACAGTATGTACAATATTCACATCCATTCAAACTAGGGACTCAACCCTAAGAACAGTACAGAAAACATTCCGTCTGTACAAAACAGTACGGTCTATACAAAACAGTAAAACAGTACAGAAGGGGGAAAACAAACAAAAGCCAGCACACCCCCAAGCCTAGGCATGGCAACTCGGAACCTCACAGTGAGGCACAAAGGGCTGGCTTGACAAAACTGGAGTAAACCCTTGACGCCTTCTAGCTGCGGTCTGGTGCCTGTACACCGTACATATATATATATAGCAGTTGAGCTAAAGCCCAGTGAATAACATTAAAAGCTGTAAAGGGGTTAGAATGAATGTCCTTACAGTATTGAAAAACAGTTCTTTCAATCAGTCATTCAGTTGTTAGTACAGTAAACAGTCATATGTGGTACACTCCATTTAGCTAACAGAACAGTAGGTCTTAAAAGATCGAACAGTAATGGCATGGCCATCAGTCAGTACAGTAGGTGGTTCACGAGGGAACCGACAGAAGATCTCTGTGAACAGTAACAGTAACAGTAAACCGTAGATACTAAGGATGCCACAGTCACAGTTCAGAAAAAGGAATTTACATTCATTCAGTAAAATAATACCAGTCAGTAACAGTTCAGTTCAGTATTTCAAAAGAATATCGTTGAAATATCTTTACACAATTTGTCTACTCACAGAGTCTCTGGGGCTACAGTATGCTAGAGCGTGTCTCCCCAGTTGCCAACCCTCACAGTGGTCACAGGTTTGAACACACCACTAAGCTACACCAGTTGGGAATTCATACTTAATCCCTAATTGCCTTGGTGTGTTCTACACGAATATTCCTCATCTAAATGCCTTAAACTAGGCCTAAGACATACTAGGATGGATGAGGTAATGCAAAATGCACATTTAAAAGCATTTTCAAGATTTTCAGAAAAACAGAGTCCCGCTCGAGCTTCAGGTTCCCGCTCGAGCGTACAGGCAAACAAAGGTACTCGCTCGAGCGCAACTTCCCGCTCGACGTTACTGTTAAAGGTACTGATGGGTGAATATCCCGCTCGACGCCCGCTCGAGTTTGAGACATGGACTCCGCTCGAGCGCCCCATCCTCCGCTCGAGCGGACTGTAAACCAGGCAAGATGCTGGGAAGCTCGATTTTCCGCTCGAAGCGCACTCCCCCAGCTGAGCGGACGACGGAAACTCAGGGAATTCCCAGGTTCTAAGCTCAGGTCCAAAACCAGCTCAAAAGCATCAAAACCCATCCTCTTGGCCACCGGAAATTTTAAACATAGGATATTCATGTTTCAGAGCTCATTTTAAGAATCAAAGGCCCAAGGGTTTTAATTCAAACCCAATTTAAACCATTTTTCAAGCACCAGATGAACATGCAAAATGCAATGATATCAAACCATTTTGAAGCTTCAATTTGATTGCTTCAGGAGCCAATTCTTTTCAAAACATGGTGAAATTCATGTGGACTTAAACATGATTTAGAACATGCATGTAACCTTGCCATGAAAAAACAAACTCAAACATCTACAATACAAACATGCATGCATGAAATGGCCTTCAAATCATAACCAAATGAACCAAAGTATGACTTAGTTCTACAATGAAGCATGATCAGCAAGAACTTAGCTCAAACACATCAAAAGGTTGAGTTTCCCTTACCTAGAGCCTCAATTCAAGGTGTAGGACCACAAAGCAAATCAACTTCATTCTCTTCAATTCTAAGCAATATTGAAATGACCC
>NW_021027269.1:1027990-1042207 GCF_004153795.1 Camellia sinensis | reverse complement strand
TTAATATTTCCCAACTGTGTAGCTTAGTGTGTGTTCAACCTGTGAACTGTGTAGGGTTGGCAACTGGGGAGACACGCTCTAGCATACTGTAGCCCAGAACTCTGTGAGTAACAATTGTGTAAAGATATGTTCAACTGATATCTTTTGAATACTGAACTGAACTGTTTACTGAACTGGTATTATTTACTGAATGAATGTATGTCCTTTATTTCTGAACTGTACTGTGGCATCCTTAGTATCTACGGTTTACTGTTACTGTTACTGTCACAGAGATCTCTGTCGGTTCCTCGTGGAACCACTACTGTTTACTGACTGATGGCCATCATTACTGTTCGGTCTTTTAAGACCTACTGTTACTGTTATGCTAATGGATGTACCACATATGACTGTTTACTGTACTGAAACAACTGAATGACTGATTGAAATGAACTGTTTTCATACTGTAAGGACATTCATTCTAAACCCCTTTACGCTTTATGTTTATTCACTGGGCTTTAGCTCACTGCTCATTATTATATATGTAGGTGTACAGGCACCAGACCGCAGCTAGAGGCGTCAGGGTTACTCCAGTTTTGTCAAGCCAGCCTTTGTGCCTCACTGTGAGGTTCCGAGTTGCCATGCTATGGCTTGGGGGTGTTTTCATGTCCTGCGCCATTCTGCATGAATGTTATGTGTTGCTTTTCTTATGTTAATTACTGTGCAATAGTTATACATTGTGAACGTAGCAACCAATCGGTTTTAATTACTGTGCAATTGTTATATATTAGTAATTCCCATGCAATTTTGTGATTGTGATCATGTTGGCCCGTAAATTACTTTGCATATATTTTTGGTGAGTCCAAATGGCTTCCATACGTACTTCCCCTCGTACCCCTTCGAAAAACAAAGGCATTGTAACAAAAAAGTCTAGCAGTGTTAAAGAAACACAAAAATAGTTCAACCACAAGGCATCCTGGGATAGTGAGTCAACCCGGATTTTCTTACAGCTAATTTGCCGATGAGATTACAAAAGGGAATCGCCCATTCCTAGTCCTAAGCCAAACTGGGTACAAGTCATTGGCAAAGAAATTTGAAAAAATAAAAAAAATAAAAAATAAAAAAAAAATGAAAAAAAACATGGGCTCAATTTGTTGAAGAATAAATATATGAGTCTAAAAAAGAAATGGAATGCTTGGAAGAAGTTGATGGATTCCAGCAAAGGCATCTCAGGGATTGGATTTGACAACGAAACTGGTTTGTTTCAGAAGTCTAATGCATAGTGGGATATGATGGAATCGGTAAGTAAATTTATATTTACGCATGTTAGTTTTGTTTCATATATTTCGGTTACCATTTATATTTGTGACTGTTAGTAGTAAAAATTACTCATATTGCATGTAATAACAATGTGGTTTTGAAATTTTCATTTTTCAAACAAACAAGGTATGTGTAAAGTTTAGGAAAATTTTTTTGAAACACCATGAGTTGATGGAAACGGTCATACAGGTAAGCACCATTGGACCCTGGGAGAGACAGTTCCCAAGCTCAAACCAAGCATTCTACCACTCCAAACTCGACCTCTTGGGCCCAAATTCTGGAAAACATCACTAAATTCAATGTATAACAAGTTTCAAAGCTCAATTTATGAATTCAAGCCCCAAAGGTGAGTCAATTAAAACCACATTCAAACCCATTTTCAAAAATATGAAAAACATGCAAACATGCATGGATTCAAACCAAATTCAATCTTCAAAGCTTGTTCAAATGGACTCATTTCTTCAAGAACATGATGTATTCATGGAGTATGACCAAAAGATGGACATGCATGTAACCTTTTGCCATGAAAACAACTCAAACATCTACATTACAAACATGCATGCATGAAATGAGTTCCAAATCAACAACAATGAACCAATTCTAGACTTGAATCACTAGAGGCTCAAGAATCTTACATGAATGAGCTTAAACACAACAAAGAGGGGTTGAATTCCTTACCTAGAGCTTTAGTTACAAGGTGAGGAAGCTAAATTTGCAACCTATGTTCCAATTCCTTCAATTTCCAAGCAATTCACAAGGTAGAACTCAATTCCTCTCCCTTTCCCTCTCTTGGTCGGTTAAGCTCAAGAAATGAGCTGATGAAATGCTCTGATTGAAGTGTATACAAGGCTCAAGTGTGTGTATTTGAGTGGACCACTAAGGGTGGCAATTCGGTAATTAAGTCCAACTCTTTAATTAGCTTATTTAATCTAATTTAATCATACCTAATCAATTTTCAGATAATTGTACTATAAAATCACATAAATTACGAGGGTCATAGAACACTAATCGGTTTCGGATTCGGCCGCCGATAAGGCCTTCAATTAGCAGTTTAAACACTAAAATACGAACAGATCAAATAAACAATCAACAGATAGAATGCAGTTCAAACAGATGTATTCATTCAATTTAGTTTCAATTTCGGTCAGTCAGTTCAGTACTTTAGTCAGTTCAATTATCAGTCATTATCAGTTCCATTTCGCAGTAATCAATGATTAACGGTAATCATTCGGTCATTAATCAGTAAACAGTATGAGGGTTGTTACACGGACGAACGACTAGCGGACACTGATCTGTTCTCTGGCGGCAAACAGGGGGGAGAGGAGATGTAGATCTGCGTGGTGAGTCCGCAGGTTAGATCCGCGCTGTGTGAACTTCGATCTTCGGCGACGAATCTTGCAAGGTGAAGTATCATCCTTGTGAACTCTTGTTATATTACCTTCAGTCTCTCTGCTTGTGTTTGGACTTGTTTGTGAACTCTTGTGTCTCTGATTTGTGAACTATGGCATCCTTTAATTATACTATTGGGTTGGACTTGTTTGTGTCAATATTGGGGTTGGTTTTGTTCTTAGTTTATGATTTGGAGAAGTTAAGAACAGGGAGATATATAGAGCAACTTCGGCTATGGGACGGAGGAAAGAGTAGTGTCATACGGGATGGGGAAAATATTCTGAGAGGGTAGAGTTAGTGGAGGCTGGAACCCAGTTCTGAGGAGGAAAGATGGTAGCAATATTGGTGTCCAAAATGATGAATTGTTCACTATTTTTGTGGATAACATTCCTGAATCAATGGGTCCAAAGAGCTTGTACATCCTGTTTAAAAAATTTGGGGCAGTGAAGGATGTGTTCATCCCAGCGAAGAGAAGGATAGTAACAGGTACAAGATTCGGCTTCACCAGATTTGATAGCTCGGTAGCAAAAAATTTGGCTGTTCAAAAGGCCAATGGTTTGTGGGTTGAGGATAAGGAGTTAAAAGTTAAAAATGCTATGTTCACCAAGCCTCAATTAAAGCAGCACAAGCCGGAATCAAGTAAATATTTGAAGATAGATTTACAAAAGGAGGTCTAAGCAAGATTTAACAGTGGTAGGAGGTCAGAAATCTTATGCTGAAGCAGTAAAATGTGGAGCTACTGATAGGAAGGATTATTTAATGGCAAAAGCTTTTGAGTTAGATAATGATTGGCTCTCTTCAAGTTTGATAGTGAAGCTCAAAAACTTCTTCTCTTTTCTGGCATTTAGAGACGAATTATGCAAGAAAGGTTTGGGTGAGATATTAGTTAGAAGAGGGGGAGGTCGAAGTGTAGTCCTAACCTTCAACTCATCACAAGCTATGAAGGAGGTGTATGACCAACTGAAGGGGAGGATCTATGATTGGTGTGTTTCAGTAACAGAATAGAGAAAAAGGGTAAATCTCGATTAGGAGAGATGTGTTTGGCTGTGCTGTTATAGAGTTCCATTTTATTTATGGAATACTAACACATTCAAAAGCATTGGTAGCTTATGGGGTGAGGTAATTCAGTTTGTTGAATTTAACAATTCAGATTCTCTTGAGTATGATAAGGTCAGATAGATAACAAATATCATGAAGCTTATAAATATGATGGTTAGTTTGGAGTGTTGGAATAATCTTCTGTGTAAATAAAATAAATTGAAATAAAACCAAAGAAATAAATAAATAACGTACCGAATTTATTTATTGAACCGAATTAGAAGAAAATTCAAAGACCAAGTCGAGTGTGTGACACTCTGTCCTTAAGACAGATTTGCCCCGCTACGATGCTTACGGTTGAGTGTCGTCTATCTCCCAGGATACAATGATCTTCAAAAAATTGTTGTAGCACACCAAACAAATTTGTACGGCGAACTGAACCTTGTGTTCTATACTCTCTTTGAATTTTCCTAAAACTAGAATGAAGAAAAATGCACACAATAAAATTTGGACAACAATGAGACAATAATTTCAGACTAAATTTCGGGTTGGAAAACACTGCTGGAATGTTGGTATTTATAGGTACACAAGTGCTGACCGAACAGGTATAAAATTCAAATGAACAGGTGTGGTTTGAATCCAACAGATGCTGTTTTGAAAACACAAAGATATGTAAACTATTCAACAGATTAACTGCTGGAATGACACTGTTTGAATCTGCCTGGGCAGATTTAAATCTGTCCGATTTTGAACAGATCCAAAAAAAAGTTTGGGCTCAAAAATCTGTTATGAAATAAAAGGAAAAGACACAATTATTAGACAAAAATTTGAATTTCAAATTCAAATTTCAAAATTTAAATTAATTTTTCCTGCAAGAATTTATTGAAAAAATTCAAATAAATTTTGTCCAAAAAATTAATGTTCCGATCCGACCCACTACCGCGCCCGGACGGACGGTGGCGGCGGCGCGCGCGGGGGTGTGTGGTGGTTTTGGGCTAAGGTACACTTTGTCCATAACTTCTCCCTTCTACAAACTTGGGGTGCCCCTTGGGGCCCAACTCAAGTGTTGTAGGCTAGAGCTTATATACACAAATAAACTCTCTTAAAGTTTCAATGTGGGACAAGCCTCACATGGAAACCCACATTACAAACATTACATGTTCATTCCATGAACCCGAAAACGACGTCATGTTCCCATTCACTCATAAATGGTTTTGACGAACCGTCTTCACCGTGTGACTAGCCACGTGGCAAGGAACACTTCACCTCTTCGGACTCGCCCCAAAAGATGTTCGAGGCCCACTCAATTTTGGGCTCAAAGTTGGCCCAAAATAAGCTTTATAAAAACACAATTTTTCCAACAATCCCCTACATGAATGGAATTTGACGGAGAAAAAATGCAACAACATGATCTAAAAATAGAGAGTACATAAATTGGAAATATTCTACAAAGGATAGGTAGCTTTTGGCTTTGAACCTTCCCTTGTGAGACACTATCGGATTTATTAGCTAACCAGTGAACATGATGTCTTGAACTGTTCAGCCGTTTGTGTAAACCAAGACAATAGAACTCACACAGTATATCCCTAGACACAGTTTAGTTCTCACTATTGTGTTCATTTTGGCCCTGTACAACCTGGTCTTTCATGAGTACTCTAGAGAATTGTAGCCCTTCATAAATCTCACAGAACCGGCCCAGTTCACACTCATATAGGTGATGCTTATGAAGAGTGTCCTGCCATACTCCACTAGGTTTACCTAGATATAAGAATCATTAAAATTTTACTTAACCTCAAATGCTGTAGACATCACTATCTCATCAAAGAAATGGATAGGAGTTAAATTCCCCAGTGATCCTTCTAAGTCATTCACAACTCGGTTGTCCCTTTGAACCTAGATCTTGGGATCTCCAGTCAACTAGGTTGGGTTGCCGTCGTGGTAACTCTTATTTAATAGGCTTTAGTCCCATTCCCCTTGATGAATTCTCAACTAACTCTCTTGCTAACCCTTTGGTTAGTGGATCCGCTATGTTGTCTTTAGACTTCACATATTCAATGGAAATAATTCCATTAGAGAGTAGTTGTCTCATGGTGTTATGTCGACAACGAATGTGTCGTGACTTACCGTTATACATATGACTCTGTGCTCTACTTATAGTTCATTGACTATCGTAATGTATGCATATAGCAGGCACTGGTTTAGGCCATATTGGAATAACTTCAAGGAAGTGGCGAAGCCATTTTTCCCCTTCCCCTGCTTTGTCTAAAGCTATGAATTCTGATTCCATAGTAGACCTAGCAATGCAAGTCTGTTTGGAAGATTCCATGATACAGCCGCCCCACCAAGAGTAAAGACATACCCACTGGTGGACTTTGAGTCTCTAGTATCCAATATCCAATTTGCATCACAGCATCCTTCAAGTACTGCTGGATATCTAGTATAATTCAGCCCAATGTTATGAGTGAATCGGAGATATCTTAGAACCCTTATAATTGCTTTCCAGTGTTCTACTCTCGGATTGCTCGTATATCTACTTAATTTACTTACTGCATAAGCTATATCTGGACGAGTGCAGTTCATCAAGTACATTAAGCTTCCAATAATTTGGGCATACTCTATTTGAGAAATACTTTCTTGTACATTCTTAGATAGAAACAAATTAACATCTACAGGTGTTCTAGCAAGATGATCATCATCTTTGCTGAATTTGTCAAGTATTTTCTCAATGTAATGAGATTGTGATAAACCATATCCTTCTGATGTTTTGGTGATTTTCATACCAAGTATTACATCAGCAATGCCCATGTCCTTCATGTCAAAATGTTTATTCAACATTTTTTTGGTAGTTTTAATCATGTCATTATTACTACCAATGATGAGCATATCATCTACATATAGACATACAATGACATAACCTTTATCTGTGTTTTTAATATAAACACATTTGTTACACTCATTAATTTTAAATCCATTTGACATCATTGCCTTGTCAAATTTCTCATGCCATTGCTTTGGCGCTTGTTTTAAACCATATAATGATTTAACCAATTTACACACTTTTTTTTCTTTCCCTGGAATAGAAAACCCTTCTGGTTGTTCCATGTAAATTTCTTCATTTAACTCACCATTTAAGAAAGCGGTTTTAACATCCATTTGATGAATTTCTAGATTGTATAGAGATGCAATGGCAATTAGCATTCTAATGGATGTGATTCTAGTAACCGGTGAGTATGTGTCAAAGTAATCAAGACCTTCTTTTTGTCTAAATCCTTTGACCATAAGTCTTGCCTTGTATTTGTCAATTGATCCATCCGCTTTCAATTTTCTTTTGAAAATCTACTTGTACCCAAGAGGTTTACAACCTGGTGGCAAATCCACCAATTCCCATGTGTGATTTTGCAAGATGGATTCAATTTCACTATTGATAGCTTCTTTTCATAAAGGAGCTTCAGGACTGGACATTGCCTCTTTAAAAGTTAAAGGCTAATTTTCTAACAAAAAGGTTAGGAAATCTGGACCAAAAGATTTTGAGGTTCTAGTACATTTACTACGCCTAGGTTCCTCTTCCTCATTTTGATCTAACTCTTGTTCTTGATCATGTTCTTGATCCTAACTAGTAATAGTATTATGAGATCTTTTATTGTTACTAGTCTCTTGTCCAGTCTTATTTGGAAATACATGTTCAAAGAAAGATGCATTCCGAGATTCAATAATAGTATTTACATGCATTTCGGAATGTTCCGATTTATGAATCAAAAACCGATATGCACTACTATTCTTGGCATAACCAATGAAAATGCAATCAATGGTCTTAGAACCTATCTTAGTCTTTTTAGGACTAGGAATGGCCACTTTAGCCAAACACCCCTACATTTTTAAGTATTTGTAGGATGGTACTCTTTCATTCCACATTTCATAAGGTGTTTGATTCACTTTCTTTCGGAGTACTTTATTTAAAATATAGTTTTCAGAAAGTATTGTTTCCCCCCATAAGTTCTGAGGTAATCCAGAACTTATTAACATGGCATTCATCATTTATTTTAAAGTCCTATTTTTCCTTTCAGCAATTCCATTTTGCTGAGGTGAGTAAGGAGCAGTAGTTTGATGAATTATTCCATGTTCTTTACAAAACTCACTAAAAGGTGATTCATATTCACCACCTCTATCACTTCTAATTTTCTTGATTTTCTTACCAAGTTGATTTTTAACTTCATTCTTATATTGAATGAAAGTTTCCAAAGCTTTATCCTTGGTTCGAATTAAATAAACATAACTATATATAGTATAGTCATCTATAAAAGTGATAAAATACTTTTTCCCACCTCTAGCTTGAATTGATTTAAAATCACAAATGTCACTATGAATTAATTCAAGTGGTTCCGTACTTCTTTCAATTGAATGAAAAGGAGTTTTAGATAATTTTGCCTCAACACAAATTTCACATTTATGATTTGAATCAATGTCAAATTTAGGTAAACATTCCATATTAATTAATCTACGCAAAGATCCATAATTAACATATCCTAGTCTACAATGCCATAAATTTGAAGACTCAAGCAAGTAAGAAGAAGATGTAGTATTATTAATAACTGAGGGTACAACGGTCATTACATTTAACTTGAAAAGGCCATCAGACATGTAACATTTTCCTACATACATCCCATTCTTAGTAAGTACAAATTTATCACTCTCAAATACTAGCCTACACCCATTCTTACTCAATAGAGATCCGAAAACAAGATTCTTGCGAATATCCGGTACATGCAGCACATCGTTGAGAGTGAGTTCCTTTCCAGATGTCATCTTGAGTACAATCTTTTCTTGTCCTTCAACTTTGGAAGTTGAGGAGTTGCCCATAAAAAGTTATTCACCATTGTCCACTATAAAATAAGATGTGAACATCTTTTTGTCGGCACAGATATGGTGAGTAGCACCAGTGTCAACCCACCATTCTTTAGGATTTCCGACAAGATTTTCCCTGGAAACAACTGCAGAAAGATTGATGTCATCTACACCATTGGAAATCTTGTCCACTTCGGTCATATGGGCTTGAGCAGGCTACTTGCTTGTTCTTCTTTTGCTTTTGCCTTTGCTACGGCAATCTTTGGCCCGATGTCACTCTTTGTCACAGATGTAACATTTGCCATTAAATTTGTACTTTTTATTTTTCCCCCCTTTAGAGCCTTGTGATGAACTTTCTTCAGAAGACTTTCGTTTCTTGGTTTTTGAAGCATGTTCCACCACATTTGCCTTAGATTCCATAGGATGCTTACCAGCCCGTTTTTCAGAATTGCGGTTGTCCTCCTCAATCCTCAAACGCACAATTAATTCTTCCATAGAAATTTTTTTACGCTTGTGTTTGAGGTAGTTCTTGAATTCCTTCCAACCTTTTGGTAATTTTTCAATTAAGGCTGCAACTTGAAAGGATTCATTGAGAGACATACCTTTTGCGTGAATGTCATCCAGAATGAGTTGGAAATCTTGAATTTGGCTGATCAAAGTTTTTGAATCAACCATTACAAAATCCAGGAATCTGCCTACCACAAATTTTTTTGAGCTAGCATCTTCCGTTTTGTATTTTTTCTCCAAAGACTCCCAAAGTTCCTTTGCTGTCTTGATAGGACTGTAGACGTTGTATAATGTGTTGTCAAGTCCGTTCAAGATGTAGTTCCGACAAAGGAAATCGGCATGTTTCCAGGCATCAACCGCAGCAACCACTTGCTGGTCGGTTTCATCCTCTTTCAAGATAGGAGCATCTTCACGGAGGAAACGATCCAGGTTCAGAGTTGTAAGATAGAACAACATTTTCTGTTGCCATCTTTTAAAGTCAGTTCCTACGAACTTCTCTGACTTTTCACCATGATTTACCGGTATTGTTACAACAGGGAAGGGGTTTGGTGCAATTGCAGCCACCACATAAGTACTTGTTTGGGCATTAGTTTCAGTAGCCATCAATTCTAATTTATAAAACAAAATTATAATTAGAATTTACACTGCACAGAAAATTAAACCAAATTCACATAATTAAATTCTGTAAAAATAAAAGAAACAAGAATGTAACTTTTATTTTTCAATTAATTTGGAAATAAAATAAAATTTTATTCAACCAAATTAATTCCACACATGAAATTAAATTCTGTAAAATGAAAGAAATAAGAAAATAACTTTTATTTTTCAATTAATTTGGAAATAAAATAAAATTTTATTTAACCAAATTAATTCCACACAGAAAATTAATTTCTGTAACACTTCAATAATTAAAATGCTAAAACAGAATTTTAAGTAATGAAAACTCAGAAAATAATTTCTAAAATCCAAAATTAATTTCTGAAAAAATTCCACAAAAATATATTCTAAATTGTTAATGACACCAGTATCGTACTACTAGTTGTCAAAGAAAATAGACAGTATATTACTACTATCTGTCAAATAGCATATAATCACTATTTGTTTTTTCAACGAGAATATTATTTTGTAAATCCACAGAAAATAATTTTCTTAAAAGAAAAATGAGAAAGGGAAATCAAACGAAAAATTCTGTAAACAGAATAATTCGAATCTATCTTAAGATTGTTGGAACAATTTTCTGTGTAAATAAAATAAATTGAAATAAAACCAAACAAACAAATAAATAACGTACCGAATTTATTTATTGAACCAAATTAGAAGAAAATTCAAAGACCAAGTCGAGTGTGTGACACTCTGTCCTTAAGACAGATTCGCCCCGCTACGGTGCTTACGGTTGAGTAGCGTCTATCTCCCAGGATATAATGATCTTCACAAAATTATTGTAGCACACCAAAAAAATTTGTACAGCGAACCAAACCTTGTGTTCTATACTCTCTTTGAATCTTCCCAAAACTAGAATGAAGAAAAATGCACACAATAAAATCTGGACAGCAATGAGACACTAATTTCAGACTGAATTTCGGGTTGGAAAACACTACTGGAATGTTGGTATTTATAGGCATATAAGCGCTGACCGAACATGTATAAAATTCAAATGAACAGGTGTGGTTTGAATCCAACAGGTGCTATTTTGAAAACACACAGATATGCAAACTGTTCAACAGATTAACTGCTGGAATGACACTGTTTGAATCTGCCTGGGCAGATTTAAATTTGTCCGATTTTGAACAGATCCAAAAAACAGTTTGGGCTCAAAAATTTGTTATGGAATAAAAGGAAGAGACACAATTGTTTGACAACAATTTGAATTTCAAATTCAAATTTCAAAATTTAAATTAATTTTTCCTGCAAGAATTTATTGAAGAAATTCAAATAAATTTTGTCCAAAAAATTAATGTTCCGACCCACACCCGTGCCCAGACGGTAGGTGCGCGTGTGTGGTGGTTTTGGGCTAAGGTACACTTTGTTCATAACTTCTCCCTTCTACAAACTTGGGGTGCCCCTTGGGGCCCAACCCAAGTGTTGTAGGCAAAAGCTTATATACACAAATAAACTCTCTTAAAGTTTCAATGTGGGACAAGCCTCACAAGGAAACCCAGATTACAAACTTTACATGTTCATTCCACGAACCCGAAAACGACGTCATGTTCCCATTCACTCATAAATGGTTTTGACGAACCGTCTTCACCGTGTGACTTGCCACGTGGCAAGGAACACTTCATCTCTTCGGACCCACCCCAAAAGACGTTCGGGGCTCACTCAATTTTTGGCTCAAAGTTGGCCCAAAATAAGCTTTATAAAAACACCCTTTTTCCAACATGGAGTACAAAGGAAACATATATCCGGTTAGGATATGTGAAACCTTTGATTTTCATGAAGATGTAGCACTCAAATTTAGTACAGGGAAAGATCAAATCTCTGTCAATGGGGAAAAAAGAGTTTGGAGACAAAAAATGGTGCTTTCCTCAAATTCAAACAAATCAAACGAGTCATCATCAACTAGCAATCAGTGTGTGAAGAGAAATGGTTTTTATGGAAGAGCTGTGCTAAACTTGGTGCAAATGAAACCTCTTAATTTAAGGAATGTGCTTGGCCCACAACATAAATATGGGCGTGTTCATTCATTATTTTGGAGGCGCAAATCCACTGTTGTAGATCTTGGAGTTCAAATTGGAAAAAATAAGATTGTGCAAGTATCCTATGAGCCAAGTTCACTTTTCTCTCTTGGGCTGAAAGGAATAGTGGAAGGGGTTGACATTGTTGAAAAGTCTTCTATTCCGATAATGAGTAGTAATTCGGTCAAGATTGAGGAATCTTCTAAGAGGCATGAGGGTGGAGGTGTTCATAAGGCCTCATATCCCAACAATGCGAGTTAAAGGAATAAAGAAAGGAAAAAGAAGTTACTGAAAGCATCATTGGTACTTCTAAAGAAACAAGAACTGCTGGTAGTAATCTGAAGGTACGTTCCTATGCCATTTGAGATGCATATTAAATATATATATATATATATTAAAAAAAAAAAACTCAACAAATTAAGAAGCAAAGGACAATTTGTCAATTGATAGGATAATAATTACAATAATGATAAATCACTATAAAAGGGTTTGTAAATCTCGCATCACACAACCCCACGTCTTCACTTTTCAATTTTATTACTATTATTATTGTTGTTATTATTATTAGAGAGCTTTTTTAGTAAATCCATTATCTAAGAGTGTTGTTCCATGAAACCCACACTGTTTTATAATATTCCATTAGGTCCATTTTATACAAAAAGACCAAAAAAGCCCTAAAAAAACACGCGCCCCTCTCTCTCTCTCTTTGAATCTAATAACCGTTTCTCTTCCCCTCTCTATTCTTGCGCAAGAAATCACGAAGACTGTATTCCTTCCATCGTTGCATCATCGCATCGTCTCATCGTCTTCTCCCCATCCCTACGCTGAGAAGCCTGTCTTCGTTCGATCATCACATCGTCTCATCATCTTCTTCGCCGTTCGTACACCCAGAAAACTGTATACGTTTCTTCGTCGAATCGTCCATTCGTCTCAACATCTTTGTCGTCGAAATGGGCAAAAAACGTAAGCATTCATTTATTCTGAACCCCTCAATCGTAATCCCTAAATTTTTTCATTTTTGCACTCAAAAACATTACACTTGCCATTACATTGTGTTCACAACTGTCAACAATCGAAAATGTTCTAGTTGTAGTTGTTGTTATTGAAAAATGTGAACATTCACATTGATTGGAAATGGTTTGATGATCAAATTATTCCAGATGTTACCCCGTTGTTGTTCAATGCTGTGACCATTCACATGGTTTCAAAAAAATTTTGGCCAGTTCTTTTTTCGTTGCTGTTGGTAACAGATATGAACATTCACATTGAGTTAAAATGTTTGCGTAATCAGGTATTAATGGTGTTGTTGTTGTATGCTGTGAAAATTCACAGGCATTGACACACTTTGGCCAATTCTGTTGTTGTTCTTGTTGTTGGAAGATGTGAACATTCACATTGCCTAAACATTGTAGGATAATCAGATATTATTGGTTTATGTTGTTATAGGCTGTGAACATTCGCATTACCTGAAAATTTTTGGACAGTCAGATATTTTTGGTGTTGTTGTTCTATGCTGTCAACATTCACATTTGCTGGAAATTTTATGAGAGTCAGATGTCGGTGGTGTTAATGTTCTACGATGTGAACATTCACATTGCCTGAAAGTTTCAGTTCAATCAGATATTATTGGTGCTTTTGGGCTAATCTGTGAACTTTCACATTGTCTGCAAAATTTGCCTGAAAATTTAGGACATGCAGATATTATTGGTGTTGTTGTTCTATGCTGCCAACATTCACATTTGGTGGAAATTTTAGGAGAGCCAGATGTCGGTGGTGTTAATGTTCTACGAGGTTAACTTTCACATTGCCTGAAAGTTTTAGTTCAATCAGATATTTTTGATGCTTTTTAGCTAGGCTGTGAACATTCACATTGTCTGAAAATTTGCCTGAAAACTGTATTAACAATTCAAATTTTAACAATTCAGATATTATTGGTGTTGTTGTTCTATGCTGTCAACATTCACATTTGCTGGAAATTTTAGGAGAGTCAGATGTCGGCGGTGTTAATGTTCTACCATGCGAACATTCACATTGCCTGAAAGTCTTAGTTCAATCAGATATTATTGGTGCTTTTGGGCTAGGCTGTGAACATTCACATTGTCTGTAAAATTTGCCTGAAAATTTAGGACAGTCATATATTATTGGTGTTCTTGTTTGGTGGTGTTAATGTTTTACGATGTGAACATTCACATTTCATGAAAGTGTTACTTCAATCAGATATTATTGGTGCTTTTGCTGTAGGCTGTGAACATTCACATTGTCTGTAAAATTTGCCTGAAAATTTAGGACATTCAAATAGTATTTGTGTTGTTGTTCATGCTGTCAACATTCACATTTCCTTGAAATTTTAGGAGAGTCAGATGTCGGCGGTGTTAATGTTCTACCATGCGAACATTCACATTGCCTGAAAGTTTTAGTTCAATCAGATATTATTGGTGCTGCTCTTATATGCTGTGAACATTCACATTGC
>NW_021027269.1:964888-1027114 GCF_004153795.1 Camellia sinensis | reverse complement strand
GAGTCAGATATTATTGGTGTTGTTGTCCTAGGTTGTGAACATTCACATTGTCTGTAAAATTTGCCTGAAAATTTAGGACATTCAGATATTATTGGTGTTGTTGTCCTAGGTTGTGAACATTCACATTGTCTGAAAAATTTTAGTTGAGTCAGATATTATTGGTGCTGTTGTTCTATGCTGTCAACATTCACATTTGCTGGAAATTTTAGGAGAGTCAGATGTCGGTGGTGTTAATGTTCTACGAGGTGAACTTTCACATTGCCTGAAAGTTTTAGTTCAATCAGATATTATTGATGCTTTTTGGCTAGGCTGTGAACATTCACATTGTCTGTAAAATTTGCCTGAAAATTTAGGACATGCAGATATTATTGGTGTTGTTGTTCTATGCTGTCAACATTCACATTTGCTGGAAATTTTAGGAGAGTCAGATGTCGGTGGTGTTAATGTTCTACGAGGTGAACTTTCACATTGCCTGAAAGTTTTAGTTCAATCAGATATTATTGATGCTTTTTGGCTAGGCTGTGAACATTCACATTGTCTGTAAAATTTGCCTGAAAATTTAGGACATGCAGATATTATTGGTGTTGTTGTTCTATGCTGTCAACATTCACATTTGCTGGAAATTTTAGGAGAGTCAGATGTCGGTGGTGTTAATGTTCTACGATGTGAACATTCACATTGCATGAAAGTGTTGGGATAGTCAGATATTATTGGTGCTTTTGGGCTAGGCTGTGAACATTCACATTGTCTGTAAAATTTGCCTGAAAATTTAAACAATACAGATATTTTTGGTGTTGTTGTTCTATGTTGTCAACATTCACATTTGCTGGAAATTTTAGGAGAGTCAAATGTCAGTGGTGTTAATGTTCTACGATGTGAACATTCACATTGCCTGAAAGTTTTAGTTCAATCAGATATTATTGGTGCTTTTAGGCTAGGCTGTGAACATTCACATTGTCTGGAAAATTTGCCTGAAAATTTAGGACATTCAGATATTATTGGTGTTGTTGTTCTATGCTGTCAACAGTCACATTTGCTGGAAATTTTAGGAGAGTCAGATGTCGGTGGTGTTAATGATATACGATGTGAACATTCACATTGCCTGAAGGTTTTAATTCGATCAGATATTATTTGTGCTTTTGCTCTAGACTGTGAACATTCACATTGTCTGTAAAATTTGCCTGAAAATTTTAACAATTCAGATTTATTGGTGTTGTTGTTCTATGCTGTCAACATTCACATTTGCTGGAAATTTTAGGAGAGTCAGATGTCGGCGGTGTTAATGTTCTACCATGCGAACATTCACATTGCCTGAAAGTTTTAGTTCAATCAGATATTATTGGTGCTTTTGTGCTAGGCTGTGAACATTCACATTGTCTGTAAAATTTGCCTGAAAATTTAGGACATTCATATATTATTGGTGTTCTTGTTCTATGCTGTCAACATTCACATTTCCTGGAAATTTTAGGAGAGTCAGATGTTAGTGGTGTTAATGTTTTACGATGTGAACATTCACATTGCATGAAAGTGTTAGTTCAATCAGATATTATTGGTGCTTTTGCTGTAGGATGTGAACATTCACATTGTCTGAAAAATTTTAGTTGAGTCAGATATTATTGGTGCTGTTGTTCTATGCTGTCAACATTCACATTGCCTGCAAATTTTTGGATAGTCAGATATTGTTGGTGCTGTAGTTCTAGGCTGTGAACATTCAAATTGCTTGAAAATTTTAAGAGAGTTAGATTTTATTTGTGCTGTTGTTCGATGCTGTGAACATTCACATTCCCTGACGATTTTAGGACAATCAATTATTATTGGTGCTGCTCTTATATGCTGTGAACATTCACATTGCCTGAAAATTTTATACATGCTCTTCAATGATGTTAATGGTTGTATAAAAATGCATTGTTTACCACACACTGACACGATATGTTCATTGTGTTTGTCGTGACACAGTCGAAATACACATTCATGTACGTATGTGAATGTTCACAACCACACACAAACTCTGGTGATTCACACCCACGCACACAACTGTGAACATGCACACCAGTGGAAATGCTGTGAATGTTCACATCTGTTCCACTATGCTAATCACATGAGCCTTCACTTAATTTTTTTTAAATGCTCCATTTTGCAGACGTCGCACACAAGAAAACCGGAAAGAGAAAAAGAGATGAGTACCATGTGAAGGAAGAAACCCCAAAAACAAATACTTGCACCAATGTCGACAAGCGCCATGTGAACTACAGATCTAATATGACCGGACTGGTCAAATTAATGAAAACCACCAAGTTCACAGAAGCACAGCTTCGGTGCCTTCGACAAACACCTTTTTGGAATTTGTTTGATGCATTGAGAAACAATCAAATCGACCTGGATAAATGCATGAAGTATGATGATGTTGTTGTGCATGTACTACAAATGTACCAAGCTTCAGAAGATGCCTTCTACATTGGGCAGAAGAAGATGAAAATACACAACAGCGACATCAAGCTGATTTTCGGTGTGGACTGTGGCAGCAAGCCAATGGACATAACATACGGTGCGAAACCAAAGACTGGCATTGTAAACAGAAGATGCAAAAACGTAAGCCGGTTGACTTCAAAATGGATACAAACCCTTTTGACCGAGGCATTGAAAGGAAAAAAGAAAGATGACAACGAAGAAGTTGCCCGACTAGTGTGCATGTATGCTTGCCAGAAACTTTTTTTCTCAACAAGCGGAGAGACAATAGGATGGAGCTACTACGCACATATGGTCCCACTGGAAAGCATGCAACAATATGATTGGGCGAAGCAAATTAGGACAATGTTGACATCGTCTATTTCCCAAAATGACAAAAATCCAGCAAAAGTCACCGGCTGTGTCATGTTATTGATGGTAAGTACCCATGTTTTCCAATAATAACATTGAAATGTCCTCCAGTGTTTTTCATCTAAGCCAACTGTCAACATTGGCATCTGCACCTCTGATGTGAATGTCCGTAGGCAATTATATTTCACAGATGTGAATGTTCACATCTGAACCACTGATGTGACCGATCACATCCACTCATAACATACTACTGTGCATGTTCACAACAGTGCCACAGCACTTATGTTTCTGTCATCATTCACATCAGTGATTCAAATGTGAACAGTGTGAATGTTCACATTCAATGATAATGTACCACTCTGAATGTTTACCAGATGTGAACGTTCACATTGCCTGAACATTGTAGGACAATCAGATATTATTGGTTTATGTTGTTATAGGCTGTGAACATTCGCATTGCCTGAAAATTTTTGGACAGTCAGATATTTTTGGTGTTGTTGTTCTATGCTGTCAACATTCACATTGCCTGGAAATTTTTGGATAGTCAGATATTGTTGGTGCTGTAGTTCTAGGCTGTGAACATTCAAATTGCTTGAAAATTTTAAGAGAGTCAGATTTTATTTGTGCTGTTGGTATATGCTGTGAACATTCACATTCCCTGACGATTTTAGGACAATCAGATATTATTGGTCCTGCTCCTATGTGAATGTTCACAACCACACACAAACTCTGGTGATTCACACCCACGCACACAACTGTGAACATGCACACCAGTGGAATAGTGTGAATGTTCACATCTGTTCCACTATGCTAATCACATGAGCCTTCACTTAATTTTTTTTAAATGCTCCATTTTGCAGACGTCGCACACAAGAAAACCGGAAAGAGAAAAAGAGATGAGTCCCATGCGAAGGAAGAAACCCCAAAAACAAATACTTGCACCAATGTCGACAAGCGCCATGTGAACTACAGATCTAATATGACAGGACTGGTCAAATTAATGAAAACCACCAAGTTCACAGAAGCACAGCTTCGCTGCCTTCGGCAAACCCCTTTTTGGAATTTGTTTGATGCATTGAGAAACAATCAAATCGACCTGGATAAATGCATGAAGTATGATGATGTTGTTGTGCATGTACTACAAATGTACCAAGCTTCAGAAGATGCCTTCTACATTGGGCAGAAAAAGATGAAAATACACAACAGCGACATCAAGCTGATTTTCGGTGTGGACTGTGGCAGCAAGCCAATGGACATAACATACGGTGCGAAACCAAAGACTGGCATTGTAAACAGAAGATGCAAAAACGTAAGCCGGTTGACTTCAAAATGGATACAAACCCTTTTGACCGAGGCATTGAAAGGAAAAAAGAAAGATGACAACGAAGAAGTTGCCCGACTAGTGTGCATGTATGCTTGCCAGAAGCTTTTTTTCTCAACAAGCGGAGAGACAATAGGATGGGGCTACTACGCACATATGGTCCCACTGGAAAGCATGCAACAATATGATTGGGCGAAGCAAATTAGGACAATGTTGACATCGTCTATTTCCCAAAATGACAAAAATCCAGCAAAAGTCACCGGCTGTGTCATGTTATTGATGGTAAGTACCCATGTTTTCCAATAATAACATTGAAATGTCCTCCAGTGTTTTTCATCTAAGCCAACTGTCAACATTGGCATCTGCACCTCTGATGTGAATGTCCATAGGCAATTATATTTCACATATGTGAATGTTCACATCTGAACCACTGATGTGACCGATCACATCCACTCATAACATACTACTGTGCATGTTCACAACAGTGCCACAGCACTTATGTTTCTGTCATCATTCACATCAGTGATTCAAATGTGAACAGTGTGAATGTTCACATTCAATGATAATGTACCACTCTGAATGTTTACCACACTGCTCTGTAGGCAATTATGTTTTCACTACTGTGAATGTTCACATCTGAACCACTAATGTGACCGATCACATCCACTCATAACATACTACTGTGCATGTTCACAACAGTGCCACAGCACTTATGTTTCTGTCATCATTCACATCAGTGATTCAAATGTGAACAGTGTGAATGTTCACATTCAATGATAATGTACCACTCTGAATGTTTACCACACTGCTCTGTAGGCAATTATGTTTTCACTACTGTGAATGTTCACATCTGAACCACTAATGCGACCGATCACATCCACTCATAACATACTACTGTGCATGTTCACAACAGTGCCACAGCACTTATGTTTCTGTCATCATTCACATCAGTGATTCAAATGTGAACAGTGTGAATGTTCACATTCAATGATAATGTACCACTCTGAATGTTTACCACACTGCTCTGTAGGCAATTATGTTTTCACTACTGTGAATGTTCACATCTGAACCACTAATGCGACCGATCACATCCACTCATAACATACTACTGTGCATGTTCACAACAGTGCCACAGCACTTATGTTTCTGTCATCATTCACATCAGTGATTCAAATGTGAACAGTGTGAATGTTCACATTCAATGATAATGTACCACTCTGAATGTTTACCACACTGCTCTGTAGGCAATTATGTTTTCACTACTGTGAATGTTCACATCTGAACCACTAATGCGACCGATCACATCCACTCATAACATACTACTGTGCATGTTCACAACAGTGCCACAGCACTTATGTTTCTGTCATCATTCACATCAGTGATTCAAATGTGAACAGTGTGAATGTTCACATTCAATGATAATGTACCACTCTGAATGTTTACCACACTGCTCTGTAGGCAATTATGTTTTCACTACTGTGAATGTTCACATCTGAACCACTGATCATAACATACTACTGTGCATGTTCACAACAGTGCCAAAGCACTTATGTTTCTGTCATCATTCACATCAGTGATTCAAATGTGAACAGTGTGAATGTTCACATTAAATGATAATGTACTACTTTGAATGTTTACCACACTGCTCTGTACGCAATTATGTTTTCACTACTGTGAATGTTCACATCTGAACCACTGATCATAACATACTACTGTGCATGTTCACAACAGTGCCAAAGCACTTATGTTTCTGTCATCATTCACATCAGTGATTCAAATGTGAACAGTGTGAATGTTCACATTCAATGACAATGTACCACTCTGAATGTTTACCACACTGCTCTGTACGCAATTATGTTTTCACTACTGTGAATGTTCACATCTGAACCACTGATCATAACATACTACTGTGCATGTTCACAACAGTGCCAAAGCACTTATGTTTCTGTCATCATTCACATCAGTGATTCAAATGTGAACAGTGTGAATGTTCACATTCAATGACAATGTACCACTCTGAATGTTTACCACACTGCTCTGTACGCAATTATGTTTTCACTACTGTGAATGTTCACATCTGAACCACTGATCATAACATACTACTGTGCATGTTCACAACAGTGCCAAAGCACTTATGTTTCTGTCATCATTCACATCAGTGATTCAAATGTGAACAGTGTGAATGTTCACATTCAATGACAATGTACCACTCTGAATGTTTACCACACTGCTCTGTACGCAATTATGTTTTCACTACTGTGAATGTTCACATCTGAACCACTGATCATAACATACTACTGTGCATGTTCACAACAGTGCCAAAGCACTTATGTTTCTGTCATCATTCACATCAGTGATTCAAATGTGAACAGTGTGAATGTTCACATTCAATGACAATGTACCACTCTGAATGTTTACCACACTGCTCTGTACGCAATTATGTTTTCACTACTGTGAATGTTCACATCTGAACCACTGATCATAACATACTACTGTGCATGTTCACAACAGTGCCAAAGCACTTATGTTTCTGTCATCATTCACATCAGTGATTCAAATGTGAACAGTGTGAATGTTCACATTCAATGACAATGTACCACTCTGAATGTTTACCACACTGCTCTGTACGCAATTATGTTTTCACTACTGTGAATGTTCACATCTGAACCACTGATCATAACATACTACTGTGCATGTTCACAACAGTGCCAAAGCACTTATGTTTCTGTCATCATTCACATCAGTGATTCAAATGTGAACAGTGTGAATGTTCACATTCAATGACAATGTACCACTCTGAATGTTTACCACACTGCTCTGTACGCAATTATGTTTTCACTACTGTGAATGTTCACATCTGAACCACTGATCATAACATACTACTGTGCATGTTCACAACAGTGCCAAAGCACTTATGTTTCTGTCATCATTCACATCAGTGATTCAAATGTGAACAGTGTGAATGTTCACATTCAATGACAATGTACCACTCTGAATGTTTACCACACTGCTCTGTACGCAATTATGTTTTCACTACTGTGAATGTTCACATCTGAACCACTGATCATAACATACTACTGTGCATGTTCACAACAGTGCCAAAGCACTTATGTTTCTGTCATCATTCACATCAGTGATTCAAATGTGAACAGTGTGAATGTTCACATTCAATGACAATGTACCACTCTGAATGTTTACCACACTGCTCTGTACGCAATTATGTTTTCACTACTGTGAATGTTCACATCTGAACCACTGATCATAACATACTACTGTGCATGTTCACAACAGTGCCAAAGCACTTATGTTTCTGTCATCATTCACATCAGTGATTCAAATGTGAACAGTGTGAATGTTCACATTCAATGACAATGTACCACTCTGAATGTTTACCACACTGCTCTGTACGCAATTATGTTTTCACTACTGTGAATGTTCACATCTGAACCACTGATCATAACATACTACTGTGCATGTTCACAACAGTGCCAAAGCACTTATGTTTCTGTCATCATTCACATCAGTGATTCAAATGTGAACAGTGTGAATGTTCACATTCAATGACAATGTACCACTCTGAATGTTTACCACACTGCTCTGTACGCAATTATGTTTTCACTACTGTGAATGTTCACATCTGAACCACTGATCATAACATACTACTGTGCATGTTCACAACAGTGCCAAAGCACTTATGTTTCTGTCATCATTCACATCAGTGATTCAAATGTGAACAGTGTGAATGTTCACATTCAATGACAATGTACCACTCTGAATGTTTACCACACTGCTCTGTACGCAATTATGTTTTCACTACTGTGAATGTTCACATCTGAACCACTGATCATAACATACTACTGTGCATGTTCACAACAGTGCCAAAGCACTTATGTTTCTGTCATCATTCACATCAGTGATTCAAATGTGAACAGTGTGAATGTTCACATTCAATGACAATGTACCACTCTGAATGTTTACCACACTGCTCTGTACGCAATTATGTTTTCACTACTGTGAATGTTCACATCTGAACCACTGATCATAACATACTACTGTGCATGTTCACAACAGTGCCAAAGCACTTATGTTTCTGTCATCATTCACATCAGTGATTCAAATGTGAACAGTGTGAATGTTCACATTCAATGACAATGTACCACTCTGAATGTTTACCACACTGCTCTGTACGCAATTATGTTTTCACTACTGTGAATGTTCACATCTGAACCACTGATCATAACATACTACTGTGCATGTTCACAACAGTGCCAAAGCACTTATGTTTCTGTCATCATTCACATCAGTGATTCAAATGTGAACAGTGTGAATGTTCACATTCAATGACAATGTACCACTCTGAATGTTTACCACACTGCTCTGTACGCAATTATGTTTTCACTACTGTGAATGTTCACATCTGAACCACTGATCATAACATACTACTGTGCATGTTCACAACAGTGCCAAAGCACTTATGTTTCTGTCATCATTCACATCAGTGATTCAAATGTGAACAGTGTGAATGTTCACATTCAATGACAATGTACCACTCTGAATGTTTACCACACTGCTCTGTACGCAATTATGTTTTCACTACTGTGAATGTTCACATCTGAACCACTGATCATAACATACTACTGTGCATGTTCACAACAGTGCCAAAGCACTTATGTTTCTGTCATCATTCACATCAGTGATTCAAATGTGAACAGTGTGAATGTTCACATTCAATGACAATGTACCACTCTGAATGTTTACCACACTGCTCTGTACGCAATTATGTTTTCACTACTGTGAATGTTCACATCTGAACCACTGATCATAACATACTACTGTGCATGTTCACAACAGTGCCAAAGCACTTATGTTTCTGTCATCATTCACATCAGTGATTCAAATGTGAACAGTGTGAATGTTCACATTCAATGACAATGTACCACTCTGAATGTTTACCACACTGCTCTGTACGCAATTATGTTTTCACTACTGTGAATGTTCACATCTGAACCACTGATCATAACATACTACTGTGCATGTTCACAACAGTGCCAAAGCACTTATGTTTCTGTCATCATTCACATCAGTGATTCAAATGTGAACAGTGTGAATGTTCACATTCAATGACAATGTACCACTCTGAATGTTTACCACACTGCTCTGTACGCAATTATGTTTTCACTACTGTGAATGTTCACATCTGAACCACTGATCATAACATACTACTGTGCATGTTCACAACAGTGCCAAAGCACTTATGTTTCTGTCATCATTCACATCAGTGATTCAAATGTGAACAGTGTGAATGTTCACATTCAATGACAATGTACCACTCTGAATGTTTACCACACTGCTCTGTACGCAATTATGTTTTCACTACTGTGAATGTTCACATCTGAACCACTGATCATAACATACTACTGTGCATGTTCACAACAGTGCCAAAGCACTTATGTTTCTGTCATCATTCACATCAGTGATTCAAATGTGAACAGTGTGAATGTTCACATTCAATGACAATGTACCACTCTGAATGTTTACCACACTGCTCTGTACGCAATTATGTTTTCACTACTGTGAATGTTCACATCTGAACCACTGATCATAACATACTACTGTGCATGTTCACAACAGTGCCAAAGCACTTATGTTTCTGTCATCATTCACATCAGTGATTCAAATGTGAACAGTGTGAATGTTCACATTCAATGACAATGTACCACTCTGAATGTTTACCACACTGCTCTGTACGCAATTATGTTTTCACTACTGTGAATGTTCACATCTGAACCACTGATCATAACATACTACTGTGCATGTTCACAACAGTGCCAAAGCACTTATGTTTCTGTCATCATTCACATCAGTGATTCAAATGTGAACAGTGTGAATGTTCACATTCAATGACAATGTACCACTCTGAATGTTTACCACACTGCTCTGTACGCAATTATGTTTTCACTACTGTGAATGTTCACATCTGAACCACTGATCATAACATACTACTGTGCATGTTCACAACAGTGCCAAAGCACTTATGTTTCTGTCATCATTCACATCAGTGATTCAAATGTGAACAGTGTGAATGTTCACATTCAATGACAATGTACCACTCTGAATGTTTACCACACTGCTCTGTACGCAATTATGTTTTCACTACTGTGAATGTTCACATCTGAACCACTGATCATAACATACTACTGTGCATGTTCACAACAGTGCCAAAGCACTTATGTTTCTGTCATCATTCACATCAGTGATTCAAATGTGAACAGTGTGAATGTTCACATTCAATGACAATGTACCACTCTGAATGTTTACCACACTGCTCTGTACGCAATTATGTTTTCACTACTGTGAATGTTCACATCTGAACCACTGATCATAACATACTACTGTGCATGTTCACAACAGTGCCAAAGCACTTATGTTTCTGTCATCATTCACATCAGTGATTCAAATGTGAACAGTGTGAATGTTCACATTCAATGACAATGTACCACTCTGAATGTTTACCACACTGCTCTGTACGCAATTATGTTTTCACTACTGTGAATGTTCACATCTGAACCACTGATCATAACATACTACTGTGCATGTTCACAACAGTGCCAAAGCACTTATGTTTCTGTCATCATTCACATCAGTGATTCAAATGTGAACAGTGTGAATGTTCACATTCAATGACAATGTACCACTCTGAATGTTTACCACACTGCTCTGTACGCAATTATGTTTTCACTACTGTGAATGTTCACATCTGAACCACTGATCATAACATACTACTGTGCATGTTCACAACAGTGCCAAAGCACTTATGTTTCTGTCATCATTCACATCAGTGATTCAAATGTGAACAGTGTGAATGTTCACATTCAATGACAATGTACCACTCTGAATGTTTACCACACTGCTCTGTACGCAATTATGTTTTCACTACTGTGAATGTTCACATCTGAACCACTGATCATAACATACTACTGTGCATGTTCACAACAGTGCCAAAGCACTTATGTTTCTGTCATCATTCACATCAGTGATTCAAATGTGAACAGTGTGAATGTTCACATTCAATGACAATGTACCACTCTGAATGTTTACCACACTGCTCTGTACGCAATTATGTTTTCACTACTGTGAATGTTCACATCTGAACCACTGATCATAACATACTACTGTGCATGTTCACAACAGTGCCAAAGCACTTATGTTTCTGTCATCATTCACATCAGTGATTCAAATGTGAACAGTGTGAATGTTCACATTCAATGACAATGTACCACTCTGAATGTTTACCACACTGCTCTGTACGCAATTATGTTTTCACTACTGTGAATGTTCACATCTGAACCACTGATCATAACATACTACTGTGCATGTTCACAACAGTGCCAAAGCACTTATGTTTCTGTCATCATTCACATCAGTGATTCAAATGTGAACAGTGTGAATGTTCACATTCAATGACAATGTACCACTCTGAATGTTTACCACACTGCTCTGTACGCAATTATGTTTTCACTACTGTGAATGTTCACATCTGAACCACTGATCATAACATACTACTGTGCATGTTCACAACAGTGCCAAAGCACTTATGTTTCTGTCATCATTCACATCAGTGATTCAAATGTGAACAGTGTGAATGTTCACATTCAATGACAATGTACCACTCTGAATGTTTACCACACTGCTCTGTACGCAATTATGTTTTCACTACTGTGAATGTTCACATCTGAACCACTGATCATAACATACTACTGTGCATGTTCACAACAGTGCCAAAGCACTTATGTTTCTGTCATCATTCACATCAGTGATTCAAATGTGAACAGTGTGAATGTTCACATTCAATGACAATGTACCACTCTGAATGTTTACCACACTGCTCTGTACGCAATTATGTTTTCACTACTGTGAATGTTCACATCTGAACCACTGATCATAACATACTACTGTGCATGTTCACAACAGTGCCAAAGCACTTATGTTTCTGTCATCATTCACATCAGTGATTCAAATGTGAACAGTGTGAATGTTCACATTCAATGACAATGTACCACTCTGAATGTTTACCACACTGCTCTGTACGCAATTATGTTTTCACTACTGTGAATGTTCACATCTGAACCACTGATCATAACATACTACTGTGCATGTTCACAACAGTGCCAAAGCACTTATGTTTCTGTCATCATTCACATCAGTGATTCAAATGTGAACAGTGTGAATGTTCACATTCAATGACAATGTACCACTCTGAATGTTTACCACACTGCTCTGTACGCAATTATGTTTTCACTACTGTGAATGTTCACATCTGAACCACTGATCATAACATACTACTGTGCATGTTCACAACAGTGCCAAAGCACTTATGTTTCTGTCATCATTCACATCAGTGATTCAAATGTGAACAGTGTGAATGTTCACATTCAATGACAATGTACCACTCTGAATGTTTACCACACTGCTCTGTACGCAATTATGTTTTCACTACTGTGAATGTTCACATCTGAACCACTGATCATAACATACTACTGTGCATGTTCACAACAGTGCCAAAGCACTTATGTTTCTGTCATCATTCACATCAGTGATTCAAATGTGAACAGTGTGAATGTTCACATTCAATGACAATGTACCACTCTGAATGTTTACCACACTGCTCTGTACGCAATTATGTTTTCACTACTGTGAATGTTCACATCTGAACCACTGATCATAACATACTACTGTGCATGTTCACAACAGTGCCAAAGCACTTATGTTTCTGTCATCATTCACATCAGTGATTCAAATGTGAACAGTGTGAATGTTCACATTCAATGACAATGTACCACTCTGAATGTTTACCACACTGCTCTGTACGCAATTATGTTTTCACTACTGTGAATGTTCACATCTGAACCACTGATCATAACATACTACTGTGCATGTTCACAACAGTGCCAAAGCACTTATGTTTCTGTCATCATTCACATCAGTGATTCAAATGTGAACAGTGTGAATGTTCACATTCAATGACAATGTACCACTCTGAATGTTTACCACACTGCTCTGTACGCAATTATGTTTTCACTACTGTGAATGTTCACATCTGAACCACTGATCATAACATACTACTGTGCATGTTCACAACAGTGCCAAAGCACTTATGTTTCTGTCATCATTCACATCAGTGATTCAAATGTGAACAGTGTGAATGTTCACATTCAATGACAATGTACCACTCTGAATGTTTACCACACTGCTCTGTACGCAATTATGTTTTCACTACTGTGAATGTTCACATCTGAACCACTGATCATAACATACTACTGTGCATGTTCACAACAGTGCCAAAGCACTTATGTTTCTGTCATCATTCACATCAGTGATTCAAATGTGAACAGTGTGAATGTTCACATTCAATGACAATGTACCACTCTGAATGTTTACCACACTGCTCTGTACGCAATTATGTTTTCACTACTGTGAATGTTCACATCTGAACCACTGATCATAACATACTACTGTGCATGTTCACAACAGTGCCAAAGCACTTATGTTTCTGTCATCATTCACATCAGTGATTCAAATGTGAACAGTGTGAATGTTCACATTCAATGACAATGTACCACTCTGAATGTTTACCACACTGCTCTGTACGCAATTATGTTTTCACTACTGTGAATGTTCACATCTGAACCACTGATCATAACATACTACTGTGCATGTTCACAACAGTGCCAAAGCACTTATGTTTCTGTCATCATTCACATCAGTGATTCAAATGTGAACAGTGTGAATGTTCACATTCAATGACAATGTACCACTCTGAATGTTTACCACACTGCTCTGTACGCAATTATGTTTTCACTACTGTGAATGTTCACATCTGAACCACTGATCATAACATACTACTGTGCATGTTCACAACAGTGCCAAAGCACTTATGTTTCTGTCATCATTCACATCAGTGATTCAAATGTGAACAGTGTGAATGTTCACATTCAATGACAATGTACCACTCTGAATGTTTACCACACTGCTCTGTACGCAATTATGTTTTCACTACTGTGAATGTTCACATCTGAACCACTGATCATAACATACTACTGTGCATGTTCACAACAGTGCCAAAGCACTTATGTTTCTGTCATCATTCACATCAGTGATTCAAATGTGAACAGTGTGAATGTTCACATTCAATGACAATGTACCACTCTGAATGTTTACCACACTGCTCTGTACGCAATTATGTTTTCACTACTGTGAATGTTCACATCTGAACCAAGATGTGAACATTCACATCAGTGCATACTAATGTCAATGTTCACAGTACTTATAATTTCTCCATCACTCATTTGTCCATACTATGCATGTCAATGTGAATCTTGACATGAATATAGAGGTAAAAAAATTACTAACCATTGTTTCCGTCTTTTGCAGTTGCCGCTAGTAGCTGACCTTTGTACTTGCCTTTGAGGAATGTTCCATCCAAGAATAATAAAGGCCGACAAGAATTGAACCCAGAAATACACGCAGCGAATGACACAAAGAAACGACGAAACTGTTGACTACTCGCATCATAGTCAATACTGACATAACTCCCCGGATTGTACCGCATCACAGCATCCGAATACCACCGCAGCTAGTCAAACGATAATGAGTGATCTCCATGAATACCAGGCTTTGCTTTCTCCACAGCCAACCATACGACGTGGTAACTCACATCTAGCCCATAATCCCTCTTCAAAATAGTCACCACCTCACACGGCCGCGTCAACGGCTTGTCTCTCACAATTTCAGATATGGTACTCGACACCAAATCTGAACTAACTCGCGGATTCTTCGATGTTCGGACATCCGTACCACAAGTATGCACATCACTAAACCTCTTGATGTAGAAAAAATCATTTGCTCGTTGTGCTCTACAATGTATAGCCCACAAGCAGCCCCTCTCCTCCCGCATCGCACACACAGCAGTAACTCTTGTTGTCTCGTTTTTCACATATGTAAACTGAAACCCACATTGGATGGCGTACTTACATAAAACGTCACGAAATTCTTGTGCACCTCCAACAAACCGTTGTCCCACATGCGTAATACCATTTGCCCAAGAGGCTGACAACAACACCTTCTCGTTATGGTGGAAAAATCTTCGTAATGCATCAATTTCTTCCTCAACCCCCACACGCACCAATCCCAAACTAGTTGACTGAACAATACCACTTTTCAACTCAACCACAACTTCTACATGTTGTACCCCCATTGATTTAGCAAGCAGTAACATGTTCTGAAATTCTTCCTCATTGTCCAAATCACACTTCCTAATCCCAGGTAGTTTACAGAACAGTGAAATAGAACCAGCAGACAACTCATCCCATTTCTCACACAAACACTCCACCAAACGAGAATAACACATTGCGCGGGCAACATTTATTACAGTTGTACTGCAACCATATGTACACACCAACAGCATAAACGTATCCATCTCCTACAAAAACACAAAAACACAACAATGAACAGTAATAAAAATCAATATGAAAATTCACATTGTGCAAAAAATAGATGACTACGTGTACAGTTCAAGTGCTAAATCCATAATTCACTAATACAAAGATATGAACATTCACATTGATATTAACAAGATGTTCTTCACATAATCCACATTAACAAATTGTTAACATCCACATTGACCTATATACTGATAATCAAATCATCTACAGAGATCCTCATTACGCATGCGTCCAAGTAAAATGAGAACTACACATTTAATCAAAATCGACATCAAAAATCACATTGTGCAACTAATCAAAAATTACTACGTGTACAGTTCAGGTGTTAAATCCATATTTCACAAATACAAAGATGTGAACATTCACATTTATATTAACAAGATGCCAAAATTGCAAACATCAAAGTAAAAATGAGAACACCAACAAACTTCACATAATATTAACAAAATCTGAACATTTACATTGAAACATACACTCTGAATTATATCACACACACAGAGCCTCATTAAGTAAACATCAATTTAAAATGAGAACATCCACATTCTTCACATAATCCACATTAACAAAATGTCAACATTCACATTGCCATATATACTGATAATCAAATCATATACACAGATCCTCATTACGCATACAACTAACTAAAATGAGAACTAACACTGTTCTTCACATAATATGAATGTACTCCCCTCCACAGGACGACGTAAGAAGCATATAATTGAAAAGCCAGCGCATCCAATTCACATCAATCCAAAAACAGAGCATCTGCTTCATCATGCAAATGAACTGAACATTTATTCACAATCAAATTGATACTAACCTTAACCATGCAATCCTACAATCCTCCAGAAAGTCGAACACAACTGATTCGAACTACTTAAAGCTCGGAAAATGTGACAGCCGAACAGCTACCTCTTCGTCATCTTCACTCGCAAACCACAGAACCGGAACCAGACTAGAACACCAACAATGAAACCCTAGCACCACCAATCCTTCGAACGAGTATGCAAAACATAAACGTATCTCTTGGAATTGGATTGATGAAGAAAAACGTAAAATGGAAACTGCCAAACTGAATCACCGAGGAAACAGCCACGTAAACAGGCAAGTAATATGTAAATACGTATAACACTGTACACATACATATATATATGGGGGCAAAATAGTCCAGGAAAATATGTTAAATTAGGAAAATGGACCTTATGGAATAAAAAGAAAAGTTTATGGGACTAATCAGGTTATCATATTCTTTTGTGGACCTAATGGGTTATAACAACTCTAGAATGAATTTATCAATAAAAATCTCTTATTATTATTATTATTATTTTTACTCCCAATCCCAACCAAACACTGACACACACATCTGCACCCATCTTTTTGTTTTTTTTTTTTTAGTCCCTATTCCAATCAAATTAACTTTTAAAAATTATTTTTACCAATCAAAGATAAAATTATGTAAAATTGATAAATCTTTTAGACATTTATTTATTTTTTTACCAAATTAATTTTTATTATTTGTTTGGATGATGATCATATAATGGATGATTGTTAAGATTTTAATATGTAATCGATATATTTAATATATGAAATATTTTTAGTTTTAGATTTTTTAATTTAATGGATTGGTTTGATAATGATATCAAAGTTGTCGTCATATTCGACTTTTGGAAAAATAGAAACTAATTTAATGAAAATAAAAATAACAACCCATTACATGATTATCATCCAAACATATAAAAAAATTAATTTAGTAAAATAAATAAATAAATAAATTTCTAAGAGATTTATCAATTTTATATAATTTTATTTTTAGTGAGTATAAATAATTTTTAAAAATTCAAAAATATTTTTTTGGCATTTATTTTTGTCAAATTAGTTTATATTTTTTTAAATTGACTATTTTGCCATTGAATTAAAGTAATGGTATTTTCAATTGTCCTTATTTGGAATAAGATTCAAAATTCAAGATCAAATGTATCACAATTAAAAAGTTAGGGGTCAAAGTGACACAAGTCCCAAACTATAGGGAGCATTAGTGATATTCGCCCAAAAATATATATTTGCTAGGCGATAAGACCTCTAAAATCCTAAAAATGTATGAAGATCTTTATTTTTTTTAAAAATTTATTCACAGTACTTATTAACTGTCTCCATATTTTTCTTTTTTTTCTTTGTCTCATTTTGTTACTTTGCAATTTACCGACTCACGATTCACCGGACTGAGATCATTAACACAAATTTGGGACAACACTACAATCTTTCTGTCTTTTCTTTATCGTTTAGAGGTAACTTTATTTATTTATTTTACTTTTAAATAAAAATTATGGAATTTATAGATGTTTGTTAAGTTTTGATTTGTTAAAAAATTTATTTGTTATTATTTATGTTAAAATAAGAGATTTTAATATGCTAAAATTATGAATCTTGATTGGTGGTGATTTATATTAAAATTAGGAATTTTCATTTGTTGTTGTTTGTGTTAAAATTAGGGATTTGATTTGTGCTAAAATTAAAAATGTTAATTTGTAATGATTAATGTCTAAATCAGGGATTAAATTTTTTTTGTAATGAATATTAATTTATGGTGTTTAATATTAGCTCGAAAAATTATTATTATGTTATTGTTATTGATTGGGGGAAAAAAATTTTGAAATTATAATTAATAGGTGCCGTTCTATATTAAATTTCTGACTCTGCCATTGATCTCACACTATATAAATTTAATCTCTATCACATAATTATTCGCCTAGAAAAATTTGAGTAATTTTGTTTTGTGCCCCGACTTTTTCAAATTTTAAAAAGATCCCAAAAACAATGCCATCTGGGCAATGTGGAAGTGTTCACATTTTAAACTTTGCCACGGGTTTGCATATGTGCGTTTGAGGACATTTTTGAAAAATATATATATATATATCTTAATATGGTTTTTAAGTTAAATTTATTTTGTGGAAAAGACTTAAACACATTTTCAAAGTAAAACTTGTCCGTAAAAATGCCTTTAATTTCGTTTTGGTGACGTATGAACAAAGGTAATTAGGAATTTAAGAATTATTTATTTATTTATTTTATATAAATAATTTATTTTATCTTTTATTGTAGTCCTATTATTTATAAAATATAAAACGGGATCCTATCTATTTTATAAAATCACATACTATTTCTTTAATTCATCAATATTTTACAACATATAATTAGATGATCTCTAACTATTTTAAATCATAATTAATAATATCAATTTTAATAAATCATTTATACAAGATATACATGTCAATTTTTTTTTTTTAAATTTTAAAAAACAAAGAGATATCTATACTTTATTATTTATTTGATTAGGTCAACTAATACAATGATTTAGAATAATGATATAATTAATTATAATATTATAAGAATGATAGTGGCCTACACACACAATGTGTGTACAATTCAAAAAATATAATATTATAAAAATAATGCCAAAGAAAAATTTTCATATGATATGTGTTGCTCAAGTGATTAAAACGTTCTTTGTTAAATCGAAGGTTGCCAGTAGCCTTTATATAGATATATAACATAGGAGTGTCAATCAATACAAACAATAAACGCACAAATTAAAAAATAAAGAGGAAATTAACCACAAAAAATTTTTTTGAGTCTTTTAACAAAATAAATCTTTAGTTTTTAATTTTATGAATGTAAACCATAATCTTTTGATTTATTTTAAATTTGAATCATCTATTTATTTTTGTTAAATAAAATTAACTAAAAAAAATGATATTTTAGTCATTAAACTCAATGTAGGTGTACAAAAAATTTAAAATATTTGTTTTTATTGAGTTTAATGACTAAAAGATATTTTTAGGGATAGTTTTATCTAACAAAAATAAGTGGATGATTTAGAAAAAAAACAAATCAAAAAGATTATGAATTAAATTGATAAAATAAAAATTTTAGGGTTTATTTTATTACAAAAATCAAGCATGGATTTTTTTTTTGATAATTAAAAAATAAATAAATCTTTACCAGAGGAAGGCAAGAATGAATTTGTGTCGTTGACGAGATTGTGGAGCTCTTCAGAAGTTTTGCAAAGAAAATCTAGTGCTTCAGACACTGCTTCTATTATGGGGTGATTATTCAGTGCTCTCAGAGTATGGACACGTGGTACTCCATAAGGTTTAGATTGGTAGAGAGGTGTAAGGGTCCACAATTTATGTTGGAGATGGGAAAATAATATGGGGCTAAGTAATTGGTGATTGACTTGAAGTATGGCTACGTGTTGCTCTGAGAGTATTGAATAATTTTCCTCTTTTGTGACATCCATGAACTTTCAATGCTAGAAAACCTGGTTAACAAGGACAAGACGGAATAAGCTTAATCCATTAAGTAATTAATTACAACAGAAAAATTTTATAGTTTTGTTGATAAGCTTTTCTCTAACATGTGTTAGGTGGAATAAATAAAATAAAAAGAAAATAAAAGCGTGTAACTGTTATGAAAGAAGCCAAAATAGTATGAGCTAGTTTGGTGCAGTTTTCCTGAAGTCAAAAATTCATACTCATAGAGTGAATCTAAATACTCTCCTCTCTTAATTTTTAGATAATCAACTATTTTTAGTATTAGTTTGTATAAATTATTTTTATTTCATAAGTTATAAGTAGAAGTTACACTAAATATTGATACTGTTTAGTGCAACTTATTGTTAATTAAAAATTAATAATCCAAAAGCATAAATCAAAGCATTCCTCACACAGTTTCCTAAAAATAAGTTTTTTTTTTTTTAAAATATTTTTATAGCTTATTTAGCCTCCGTTTGGGAAGTGGGTTGGCTTTTTGGCTTTTTGGCTTTTTTGGCTATTTTAGCCTGAGCTTAAAAGCTTGGTTTGGGAAGAGCTTTTTGGCTTTTTGGCTTTTTTGAGTTTTTTTGTGAGAGAAGAATGTAATGATTATGGGTTGGATGTGATGTTTTGTTTGTTATGGCTAAAATAGCCTATTTTGTTTTTTGTGGCTAAAATAGCCAAAAAAGCCTCCAACCCACCTTCCCAAACGGTGCCTTAAGTTATTGCTACCTTATATACTATAAAAACAGAAGTTGCATCAAATAATCTAATGCAAACTTCCAAAATAAATATAAAAAAAAAAGTTTATAAACAGTTTAAATAAGTTGCACAACAATATTAACATAGATTCGTAAAAACAAAAAACAAACATACAACTTCTTGTAGATCAAAAGGTTGCACTAAATTGGGTCTATAAATGTTAGAGAGTTGTTATATCTCATCGGAATATTTGATCACAACTCTTCACATCCTATATGGTTTCTCATTTTTTTTTAATAATAATAAAAAAAAAACTATGGTGAATCTTACATATACATATGCCATTTATTATATAAATAGAGAGGTGAAAAAAAAGAAGTGAGATAAATTCGGTGATAAATAACATTTTTCTGTTGCGATTCTCTGTTTCCAAATCCATATGTTTTTCTATCGCAAAAACATTAATACCCATTGAATCATGTATTGAGATTATCACATCTCGAAAAGTTTAATGATTCAATGACTATAAGTATTTTGAGATAAAAGATTTGGGAGTAGAGAATCTTGAGCATGTTAAGATAGCGGCCCCAAAGGCCAATTACACATACCCACACACATAGATAGACAGAGAAGCTTGAATGCTGAATGACCATATCGAAGACTAGAAATTGAATCAAAACAATTGCAGAAAGAAACTTACAAAGTAATGGTACAAATCGCAAGCTAGTTCAAACGTTTGAGAGACTGTGATTGTGATCAGTGAAGGAAAAATTGAAAAATTGAAACATAAGAAATTGAAGAGAGACGGTCGCAGAGTTGATAGGACAACATGCAAGCTATGGCTCCTCAACGTCGTTTTGAAGAATTGGGAATCTGCGATGTATTTAAAGTGTCAAATTCATACGGTTTCGGACCGAGCAGAAGGGGACCACAACCACAAGAAACCATGGTTGCCGGTATCTGCCATATCGAATCACACAACACCCGCCCGAACGCAATCACACACATACCCGCCCGAGCGCAACCATGCTTTCTGTCACCTTTATGAGGTGGACTTTTAGGTGATTTTTGCACTTCATTTTTTATTTTGAAAATTTTATATTCATAAATAAAATTTATATAAATTACACGTGATCATAAATATAAATTATTTTAATAAATGTTTTGTTTAAAAAAAAATAAATATTAAATCACAACATCATTATATATAAAAATTATATATCTATATATATATATATATATATTATTTATATATCATCACTCTTTTTCTTAAATGGGATGATTTTCTTCACATCAACTCATGATCATTTGTATTTGCATTTAAACACCAATTTAAAAAAATTACAACATTACTATGACAATATTAATTTTTAAATAAAATTTATTTTTATTTTTGTAAGTATTTTTCTTTAGATTTTATCAATTGTGCATTATATGAATTATTTTTTTTGTATTATTACTTTTTGTATTATCAACAAAAATATTTAAAATTTATTTTAAGAGTTACCCACATTACAATCAAAAATAAAATAGTCATAAAGTATATTTTGTGTATTTTTTCTTTTTTGAATTTTAAATATCTAGAATTAAGATGAGAATTTTTTACACAGCTTAAACGATATTACTGGATTAGGATTGATCATTATCCAATACAAATATAATTATGAGACGATTTGATAACACAAATATTAAATTAGTCAAGTTAATGTCAATATTGATATGAATTACGAAGAATTAGTATAATTGGAAAAATAAAATTGAGTTAAACTAAACGTTTATATGAATAAAAATTAATTTCAATTTAATTTGTGGAGAGAAAAAAAATTTGTTATACACTTGCCATTTTTAATTGAAACGTTTGTTTTGACATGCGAACATGACACAAATCGAACATAAATTGAAAAATACACGACATGATAACACCGAAAAACAAAAAAGAAAAGAAAAGAAAAGAAAAGAAAAAAGGCGTTATATGTGTTTAAATTAATAGTGAATTTTGTTAAATTGAATTTATTCGGACACATGTTAAGAAGTTTTAAAATATTTATACATTTTGTTTTAAGTTGCTTTAAAATGTCTGCAGCTAAAATGCTAGGGATCTCCAATAAAATTATCAAAATTTTACAAAATCTTTACATGAGTGTGAGATGCATACTATATGAGACCATCTTCCATATGAATATTATATATAAAATTTTTAATAACTTTCAAAAATATTTAACATTTGTGATATTTCAGCAACCCTTTTAATATACGATTAGATTTTATTTTTAATTAGAACTGATAAAATTTAACATCAATAAACATAATAACAACTCTAATGAAACTCACTAATAATAAACAAGATCCCATGCATCCTTACTAGTCTATAAATATAAGAATCGCTTGAGTATAGATAACCTTTTTTTTTTTTTTTTTTTTTTCCCTTCAGTTTGTTTTAAAATTTTCTATTGTTGCTCAGGCAGTTTGATCATTCATCAGATTTGTTGGTAAATTCACTACTTTTTTTTAGTCACTGGTCTATATATATAAGAATTGCTTGAGTATAGATAACCTTTTTTTGAGCAAGATGAGACATCTGGATCTAAGTGGTAATCATTTTGACAAGGATGCCTTCAGGATCTGGTGAGTAGCAGCAGCAATATCAGTTGAGGAATGGTCTAATCTGCAAGGATCTGTCAAGTGGTATCCTGAGGATTGGTTGCTGTCAAGCTCTCTTGAGGAATGGTTGCTGTGGTGGTTTTTGCATTCAACAGCAGCAATAACATCACAAACTAGTTGGGAGGTCTGCATCTGGGTTGGAAGATCTCATTTTGGGCTGCATAGCAAATGCTGCTGATATGTGCTACTGTCCTAAGGCAGTTTTGCTGCTATTCTTGGTTATAAATTGCTTGTTAGAGTACATATTGATGTTCTATTGTTTGCTGCATAAGTCTGGTTGATGCTTTTGGAATGCTTCTGCTTTTGATACTGCTGCTGTCAGCTGCTGGTGTAAGGGTCCTTTTATGTGGCTCTTCTGATAAGAGTGCATAGGGGAATTTTTGGGTGCCACTGGTGGAAAACAAACTTTTAGTGGCGTTTAAAAAACGCCGCTATAAGTATCAAAAACGCTGCCAATTCCTTTTGCGACGCTTAGCACCAAACGCCGTGGACGCGGCCGTTGCTATAGCTTTATGGCGTTTTAAAAACGTTGTGATATTAAACGCCGCCAAATGTCCTACCAAATGCACGCGACGTAACTGACGATATTTAGCGACGTTTTGGAAAAACGCGGTCATATCTTTTTCGTTAGTAAGTAGGGTTTAAGAGGCGTTTGTAGAAACGCCGTCATATCTTTTTTTTTTTTTTTGAAATTGTGCTAATTTTATTTGATTGAACTAAAAAAATACCTGTAATAGTACTAATATAAAATAATAGCTCCATTCAAATAGCTGTAATGAAGCATTAATTCAATTTCTCATTCAATTAATATCCAATCACCATTACCTACAAAA
Organism: Camellia sinensis; assembly: GCF_004153795.1. Lineage (NCBI taxonomy): Eukaryota > Viridiplantae > Streptophyta > Magnoliopsida > Ericales > Theaceae > Camellia > Camellia sinensis. Next base: position 1,002,969 of record NW_021027269.1, on the reverse strand, counting down.
TTAACATATCCAAAATCCAAAAATTATGTTTTAACATTAACCACAAACTAACATATATCCAAAAATCATGTGTTAACATTAACCACAAACTAACATATATCCAAAAATCATGTCTTAGCATTAAAGTTGTAATTTTCACTGGTCTACATGCCTGCATCAGAACATAAACTACAATCAGATTCACCAAAATAAACACAAATTGAAGAATTTGTACCCAATACTTATAAACAGTACTTAAAACTTGAAGAAGCACTAACAAGAAGATTTTATCACATACCAAGAAGTACTAAATACATATAAAGAAAAGGGCATACCCAAAGACAATACAGACACATATGAGAATCATGTAAAATTCAATAAATAATGCTCTCATAGCATAAACAAATTTAGAGGCCATTTGATCTAACTCCCACTCATCAAATTAGGCAAGACTTCTGAAGGGTCTTTAACATATTTTTTCTTTTAGAATGTGTATAACCTTATCAAATTGAGATTAGCCATCACATATAAATTCAAATTTGAATCCAACCACAAATCTGGGCCAATGTTGAACAGGTCTATGATGAACAAATCTAGACCTTTAATTGACAATAAAAAAAAAATTGATGGCACCATCTGATGCTCTCCAATTCGGCAAACACCATTCTTTCCAAAAAAATTGCCAACAATTTCTTCAATGTATGATCAATTTCACACAAGAGAGTATCCGTGAACTCGAATCCAGGCAAGAGGCTACAAAACCCATAAAAAAACAGGAAAGAGAATACAAGATCATTGAAGCTTGAAATACCCATTTAAACAAGTGTACAAGCCCAATTCAATAAAAGATGCAAATCCAATTAAATTCCTATACTTTGATTAAAAAGAAATAAATTATAGAAAGTAAAAATTATACAAAATAACGTAAAAGGAAAAGAAAAAGAAAAAATATTTTTTTGATTAAGTAACTATTTTTACAGACTGTATGCTCTCCTTGAACTCATAAAGAGTGGGTAGTTCACAATTGAGATGAATCAACTGCTCAGGATACATACTATGCTTGTACAATCAAAATCATACAAATATATGTGCACTTAAGACACACATTAACAAGGCCCTAAAACATAATATGAACTAATACCTTCTTGAGAATTACGTCAAGAAGTTCTGCCCCTGCTTTTGAATCAAATACCTTAGCTTGATGGCTATTATTCCAAGAAAAAAAGAAACTTGAATTCATCTAAACTAGCAATTTACAGGGAAAAACTAGCAATTTACAACATGAAAAGTCAAGCCATGAATAATAAATGTGAAAAAGAAAACCATATTATATATCCAGGTAAAGGAGTAATCTGGAAGCAACAGGGGGAATTGTGTTGCAATTATAATAGTTGTCAGCCCATATGAGACATAAAAACCTTTTTTTAAAGCTTTTAGGGTGTATTTTTAGTTCAAGATACGTCCTACTACTTGGAACCAAAGAATTAGTAGATCTATTCCGGTCAAATTGGGACTAAGCAAGGGTTTTGAACTTAAAATCTATGATATGATCATTGAGTCAATTCCCAGATTATAATTTCATTACAGCAAGTGATTGAGTTCAGTAGTTCCCCATATATATATTTTATCGACTCTAGAACATAGTAATATGTAGAAAAGAAATTGTTTCAAGAGCCAGCAGATATACCGAGAAGAAGGGAGGGAAAAACCTACCATAAAGCCACCTGTCTCTGTTTGCCACCAAGTGTCAGATATGGGGCATCTTGAATCTCCAACTATATTGAAAAACCACCTGTTAAGATGAAAAAGAAAACGTGTCATACTTCTTGTGTTCAAAAAATGTAATCCAGCAACAAAAGTAGAGCTCGTAACCTCCATGCACTAGGATTTATAGGCTTGCCTACACTACCGAGGACTCGTAAGGATTTTCGTGAATAGTGGGTGACATACTGCATGGTAAACAACATGTGGAATACAATGACAGAATGCATTAATAGAGCTCTTCTCCTCTCTTTTTTGCATGTTTAATCTTTGTTAACAATTACAAATTTATGCAAGAACATCTTCACACTTGGCCATGACACAGAAAACTAGTGAAATGAATCAAATGAATAGTCAACTCCAAATAGTACTATTGCAAAATATGATCTTAACTAGCTTGTCATTTGAATGTATTTAAATTACACATGCATGTCAGGTTAGAGAATTTTTTTACCTCATCTCCATCACGCATCAGAGAGCGCACTAGTGTAGGGGCAGTATAAAATATTGTCACCTTGTATTTGTCAACAATGTCCCAACATTGTCCAGCAAATATCTCCCCGTTGTCAAAGCCTGTATATTAACTGCCAAGGAAGAATAAATCAACATAATTCAGATAAAAGTAAAATAATGAGAAGCATCTAAGTGCAAGAGTATAATTAAATTCTAAAGGTAGAAATTGAAATAGAAGAATAGTTTCAAAATTTTATTTATAACGAGTGAAGGAAGAGTAATAAAAGAGCCAGGTATAAGCTTGACCACATGGTTTAGATCATCACAAGAACTTGTTAATAAGAACAGAAAAATGAATGTGACAATGAGAAAGAAGTAAACAAACACAAAGCAGTTATGCAGAAACATGAAAATTGTTGAGTCACTTTTCAAAATAAATTAATCAATAACATATGGAGAAGAGAATCGGTTAGTTTCCCCGGATTACAAGGCTGGCATTATAGAGAACAAGAAGGTTAAGAGAATCTTTTTATTTATTTTATTCTATTTTTGCGTTTGGTATGGGAATTGGAAAATTTGATATTCACCTCTGTGAGTCCAACCATACTAATTTCTAGGTGAGTGAAATAAGCTGCTGGAATGCTCAAATGGTTGAGCACGTGATCTTTTCCACTGACTTGTTCAACAACTATATGAAGAGAGCAACGCTAAATATGCAATAGGTGTAAAATGTAAGCATATAGCATGAAGTAGCAAATAGCAAGGTAACAACCACATACCAAAAATCCCTTGTGCACTAGCAGCATAAGTAGGCATCATTTTCCCATTTGCATCACCAATACAATACAAGTGAGGAACCTAATGGAAGAAGTACTATTTCAAGAACCAATTGCAAAACCATACAAAAAATTGTGTTCATGACGGAATGTATAGATAACAAGCTAGATTGTCATTTGCATCAATAACTTGCATATGCTCATCTACTAGAACAAAACCCCGTTGTGTCACTACATTGATCTGCAGAAAAACCAATACAACACTTGAAACACATCTTAACAAGATTCTATTGCACCATAGAACACTTAAAAACTACATTATGGGTTTAAATTACAGTCTTCACCTATTTTAGATTGTTGACTCAATGTGTTTGCCACTTGAATTTTTGTTTCCTGTTTCAGAATGGCAAAGGAGATATTTCAAACAAAAAAATACCAACTAATAGTGGATTTTTTGTGGGGTAATTGAGAATACCAACTAATAGTGGATTTCTGGGCTGCAGCCTAATCTGGGAAAAAGCTCAATCTTTTTATGTGGAGTTGATGATAATACCTTCTCTCTCTCTCTTACCTATTCCAGTGGGGAGCTTTCCTGTCAAATACCTAGGTGTTCTCCTTATATCTTCTCAACTTAAAACTGAGGATTGTTGCCAGTTAATTGACAGGATGTTAGCTAGAATCAAGCATTGGTCTGCAAAGTTACTCTCATATGGGGGTAGGGTTCAACCATTCAATTAATTCAATTCCTTTTGTTCAGTATCCAAGTCTATTGGTCCTCAATTTTTATTCTTCCTATCATGAGGAATTTCTTATGGATTGGTTCGGCAGCTAAAAGGCCATGCTAAGATTAGTTCACAGCATATTTTTGCTCCTAAAAGGGGAGGTGGTTTGGGGTTTAAATGTCTTATTGATTGGAACACATCAGCTATCCTAAAAAATATTTGGGCTTTAAGTATGAAAGCTGATATCCTTTGCGTTAAATGGATTCATACATATGTGATTAAAAGCCAATGTTTTTGGTACATGAGTTGTCCAAGTGATATGTCTTGGACTATGAGGAATATTTTCAAGCTCAGAACTATTGTTGTTTCTCTCATTAAAAAGAAGATTGGGAATGGTGATGAACATGTCTTTTGCCTAATCCCATTTTTTTATTTGTCATTTATGTTCATGAAATCAATTTTAAATTTAAAATTATCCTAGTTATGATATAATGGCATTTTTTTTTATTCCATTGAAGTAGTCAAAAGCTAACTAACAATGTAAAAGATATATATATATATACTTCTCACACTAAGTCCTTTCTGCTATTTGATTTTATTCCTCTTAACATCTGAAAATTATTAGAATGTTTAAAGCGCAAGTCAAACAATATTAATGTTCATGCTCATTTTAATATGTTGTACTCTAACTATAGATGAGGTTGTATAAGTACACATACACACAAATGCATATAATTTTTGTACAAAAAAAATTGTGAAGTCCAATTTGAAGCAAACAATCAGAGTATCAAAAAAAAAAAAAACATTCCATACACATAACAATCAACACAATTCCCAATTCCCAGTTTTCCTTTCACTTTCCTACTTTTTCTCACCAATCAAAGACAAAACACAAAAATAAAATAGCAAAAAATAGCAGCTAACAAGACAACTGTGCTAGAGAAGCACTAATGTAACAGTAGATACACCAATGTAACAGCATACCAGAACACATATACAATAGAACAGAGCAACACACAGATACAGACGCACCAGATTAGCAAAATGCACCGGATTAGCAAATTAGCATAAAATATAACTCTAAATTTTTCATCATGTTTACATTAGCTTCATGTAGATGATTTCTATGAAATCTTGAAAATGAAACTTTCTATTTATGTAGCTTCATGTATAGAGAGAGAGAGAGAGTACCGATTTGAGCTTGAAATGCGAGTAATCGAGGGGTCAGAGTTCAGATCTGAGCTTCTGGAAATCACCGAATCTCTGATTCTTCGATGGAGCTTAGATCTGAATCTTCGATGGAGCTTCGAAATCGCTTCGATGTGGAGCTTTGATGGAGCTTCGAAATCGCTTCGTTCTGGAGATTGAAAATCGCTTCGATCTGGAGCTTTGATGGAGCTTCGAATATCTGAATCTTTAATGGTTGAGAGAGAGCGAGGGCTCAGATTCAAAATAATGTGTATGCATATGGGTTGAGAGAGGGCCGAGATACAAAATAAGTATTGAAATGGCGCGTGTGGTTACCGCATTTGAAGGCGTTTTTAAACGACTTCGATTATAAAACAGTGCCGTTTGGTTAAAAGAATATGCAGCATTTTATAAACGTTGCTAAATATTAATAATAGTGACGTTTAAAAAAATATCGTTAAAAAAACGCCACCATATCCCCTTTTTCCAGTAATGGCAGACGAGGCTACCTTGGAGTAGGAGTTGGAGGAGGTGTTGGCAGACTTGGAAGGCTGTGTGGTTGGGTGGTATTTTTTCTGCTTTTGTTCTTTCTTTGTTTTGGATTGGTTTCTCGCCAATCTGTGAGTTTAATGCTAACAGATGATTGTGCTTCCTCCTTGGTGCCAACCTAGTTGGGATTGGGGAGCGTTAGTTATGATGCTTTTTGCACTTCCCTCATTTATTGATGTATTTTGTCGCTTGTTTTGCTCATCTCATCAATAAAGTTTCCTTTTCTAACTGATCAAAAAAAAAGGGAGATAACCCCTTTTTTTTCCCCTTCAGTTTGTTTTAAAATTTTCTATTGTTGCTTAGGCAGTTTGATCATTCATCAGATTTGTTGGTAAATTCACTACTTTGTTTAGCCACCTTCAGCATGATGTAACGCGTAGTGATTACATTTGGGACAAACTACTTTCTTAACCTTTCTTTGCGTTATTGTAACTTTTTGGGTTTTGGATGGCTCAATTTCTTGTTGCTTTCTACATTACAGGATAAATGATTATTTTATTTATTTATTTTTGTAAAATATCTATAGTAAAAAATAAAGTTGGATTTGTCCCAAATTACAATCTGAATTTGAGGGATTTGTGAGATGCATCATGGGCATGTTTGATTGGATGGATTAGAGTATGAGATTGAAATTATTAATCCGTGGGCCCAATTATCCTATGTTTGTTTTTAATATTTTGATTTAGGATTATTAATCCAACAAATTTGTAGGATTATTAGTAATGGGGTACGGGTGAGATTATTAATCCAATGGATAATTTATCCTATTAATCCAATTGGATAGTAAATACCACACTAATTTGATAGGATTATTAATATCTTACTATTAGTGTTGTGAATCAAACATGGCACATAGGTCCTATTTTGATAATTCAAAATGTTATAGGTATGAGTATATCATTAATAGAAAAATAAGGTCGATCTGATAATTTTAATATTTTTTTTTTATCACGTCTCCAAAATATGGATAGTAAGTATGTTTCTATTTTAAAATAGAACATTTTTTTTAAGATAAACATAATAAAATAAAATAAAAAAGTTACGATTATTTGATCAACATATATTTTTTTTCATATATAATATATATTGAGAGTTTTATAAAATAAATTATTTAAATTATTAAAACGGGTTGTGGTTGGCTCCATGATCCCTACAACTTTTTCAAGATTAAATTTGAAGTTAAAAACAGATGAAAGTAATTATATATTTTTATTGGATCATAATGTCAAAGTCATATGGTTTGGGACCGAGCAGAAGGGGACCACAATCATCCCATATCGAATCACACAACACCCGCCCGAACGCAATCACACACCCGCAAGAACTTCCAGATGCGTATCTGCGAGTTGATGACCTTTCCACGAAAAACCATGGTTTATGAGGTGACTTTTCGGTGATTTTTGCACTTCATTTTTTATTTTGAAAGTTTTATTTTCATAAATAAAATTTATATAGAGTACACGTGATCATAAATATAAATTATTTTAATAAATGTTTTGTTTTAAAATAAAGAAGAATAATGCTTGGGACCCCCTTTTGGGGGTCACCCCCTCACCCCTTTGCCACGTGGCGGGTGGTGATTGGAGGAGCAGGAAAAAAAAGAAAAAGAAAAAGAAAATGTAACCAATGAGAGAGAGGGGGGGTCAAAGGGGGTGGGGGAAAATGGGGGATGAATCATTGTTGAATAAAGAAAGCACTCTTAAATCACAACATTATTATATATAAAAATTATATATCTATATATATTATTTATATATCATCACTTTTTTTTGAATGGGATGATTTTCTTCACATCAACTCATGATCATTTGTATTTGCATTTAAACACCAATTTAAAAAAATTACAACATTACTATGACAATATTTATTTTTAAAATAAAATTTATTTTTATTCTTATAAGTATTTTTCTTTAGATTTTATCAATTGTGCATTATATGAATTTTTTGTATTGTTACTTTTTGTATTATCAACAAAAACATTTAAAATTTATTTTAAGAGTGACCCACATTGCAATCAAAAATAAAATAGTCATAAAGTATATTTTTTGTATTTTTTTCTTTTTTTAATTTTAAATATCTAGAATTAAGATGAGAATTTTCGACACAACTTAAACCATATTACTGGATTAGGATCGATCGTTATCCAATACAAATGAGACGATTTGATGACACAAATATTAAATTAGTCAAGTTAATGTCAATATTGATATGAATTACGAACAATTAGTAAAATTGAAAAAATAAATTTGAGTTAAACTAAACGTTTATATGAATAAAAATTAATTTCAATTTAATTTGTGGAGAAAAATAAATAAATTTTGTTATACACTTGCCATTTTTAACTGAAACATTTGTTATGACATGCGAACATGACACAAATTGAAGATATATAAATTGAAAAATATGTGATATGATAACACCAAAAAAAGAAAAAGAAAAGGGGGATGCATCAATAAATCCCAAATTAATAACTTATGCACTGTTTAGTCCTAAAAGTTTTCTTATAGACTGAAAGGTCCCATTACAATGTTAATAACATCAGATACAATGTTAATAACATCAGAGTCATGTTACAAACATTGGATTTCAAACATCTAATGTTCATCAAATTTCAATAATGTTTGAAAATATAGGATGAAAAACATCTAATGTTCATTAGATTTCAATAAATTTTGAAATTATAGAATGAAACATCAGATCATTTACATCATTCACATCATGTTGATGTAAAAATGGGACTAAATGGAGCATAAGAAAACTTTTAGGACTAAATGGTTCAACGTTTCAAAAACTAGGACTTATGGGTAAATTTTCCAAGAAAAAGGCCTTATATGTGTTTAAGTTAATAGTGAATTTTGTTAAATTGCATTTATTCGGACACATGTTAAGAAGTTTTAAAGTATTTATACATTTTGCTTTAATTTGCTATAAAATGTGTGCAGCTAAATGCTAGGGATCTCCAATAAAATTATCAAAATTTTACAAAATCTTTACACTACAAGAAAAAGCACTTTTGGCGACTAAATTTTTAGTCGCCAAAAGTCTGTTTTTAGTCGCCGAAAGTTGAGTTTTTACTTTCAGCGACTAATTTTTTTAGTCGCCCGTTTTGTCGCGTATATATGGTCGCCGGAGGTATTGGCGACTAAAATTTTTTTAGTCAGCAAAAAATAGCTCTTTAGCAACCAACGATTTAGTCGCCAAAAGTGATTTACACTTTTTAAAATCACACATTTAGTGACTAATCTTTTAGTCCCCAATAGTCCATGAATCGCCGACTAAACCGTTTAGTCGCCCAAAATAAACACTTTTGGCTTGCTTCTGTGAAAAAAAAAAAAAAACAAACTTTTTTGCTTTTTCTGAGATTCAAACCGCGAACCTCTCCCACATTCTAAACCTTTAGCCACACACTCTCTCCACTATGCCACTACAACACCACATAAATATATATGCAACATATATTATTTATATACTATATTGACCCGTATTAACATCTAGCTATATATATAAAAATAATTATTTTTATTCAATATAATTTATGTAAAAAATAAATTATTTACTAAAAAAAAATTAGATCACTTTTGGCGACTAAATCTATTTTTCAGTCGCCAATTGTATAGTTTTGGCTACTAATTATATTTTAGTCACTAAAAAAATTCATTCCCGCCGAAAAACCTTCACTTTTGGCGACTTAATTGAAATTTAGTTGCCAAAACCTCTACTTTGGGCGAACTGCATTTTAGTCGGCAATTCTTGACTTTTAGTTACTAAATTTTTTTTAGTAGCCAAAAAGCTTCACTTTTGGCTACGAAATTGATTTTTGTCGGTAAAACACGTATAATCGGCAACCAAACTATTTTTTAGTCGCCAAAACCTATACTTTTGGCTACTAAATGTTTTTAGCCGCCAAAAACCTTCTCTTTTGGCTACTAAAATTTTTTTAGTCGCTAAAACCGCTACATTCGGCGACTAAACTTACTTTTGGTCGCTAAAACCCCTACATTTGGCTACTAAACTGTTTTAGTCGCCACACTTTTGGCACGCCAATTCTGCTACTTTCAGCGACGAAAAATCCATTTTTAGTCGCGAAATCTGCTTTTTCTTGTAGTGTTACATGAGTGTGAGATGCATACTATATGAGACCATCTTCCATATGAATATTATATATAAAATTTTTAATAACTTTCAAAAATATTTAACATTAGTGATATTTTAGCAACCCTTTTAATATACGATTAGATTTTATTTTTAATTAAAACTGATAAAATTTAACACCAATAAACATAATAAGAACTCTAATGAAACTCACTAGTAATAAACAAGATCCCATGCATCCTTACTAGTCTATATATATAAGAATCACTTGAGTATAGATAACTTTTTTTTTTCCCTTTAGTTTGTTTTAAAATTTTCTATTGTTGCTCAAGCAGTTTGATCATTCATCAGATTTGTCTGTAAATTCACTACTTTGTTTAGCCACCTTCAGCATGATGTAACGCGTAGTGATTACATTTGGGACAAACTACTTTCTTAACCTTTCTTTGTGTTATTGTAACTGTTTGGGTTTTGGACAGCTCAATTTCTTGTTGTTTTCTACATTACAGGACAAATGATTATTCTTTTGTAAAATATTAGTAGTAAAAAATAAGGTTGGATTTGTCCCAAATTACAATCTGAATTTGAGGGATTTGTGGGATACATCACAGGTACTATTTTGATAATTTAAATTGTTATAGGTATTATTATATCATTAATAGAAAAATTAGATCGATCTGATAATTCTAATATTTTTTTTTATCACGTCTCCAAAATATGGATAGTAAGTATGTTTCTATTTTAAAATAGAGCATTTTTTTTAAGACAAACATAATAAAATAAAAAAAAAGTTATGATTATTTGATCAACATATATTTTTTTCATAGATGATATACATGAAGAGTTTTATAAAACAAACGATTTAAATCATTAAAACGGGACTTGTGGTTGGCTCCATGATCCCTTCAACTTTTTCAAGATTAAATTTGAAGTTAAAAACAGATGAAAGTAATTATATAGGAGAATTGACCAGTAAATCCCATTTTGTGGACTTGTAATCCATAAGGTCCTAAATGTTTTCTTGGTGATTGGATGGTCCCTTAATTTGTTTGTTGACTATTTTGCCACTGCTAGTATTATTGGTTGATTGGCGTGGGTTTGTATAGGGAAGGTGAATGGGTGTTTGTGTGTCACGTTGATCGGAAAAGCGTACTAATACCCTTTTTAATTTAGTAGCACTACAAGAAAAGTGGGTTTATGAGACGGAACTATTTGCGACGGCACACTTGCCGTCTCAAAAAGTCACTTTTTGCGACGACAAAAAATGCTGTCTCAAAAAAGCAGAGTATTTGCGACGGCACCATTTGCCGTCTCAAAAAAGCAGAGCATTTGCGACGGCACAATTTGCAGTCTCAAAAAATGAGAGTATTTGCGATGGCAGAAAATACCGTCGAAAATACTCTCATTTTTTGAGACGGCAAATTGTGCCGTCGCAAATGTTCTGCTTTTCTGAGACGGCATTTTCTGCCGTCGCAAAAAGTGACTTTTGTGTTTTTTTTTTTTGTTTTTAGTGAATATTTTTAAATTTTTAAATATTTTTTTTAGATACACCTTACTTAGATGTATCTAAAAAAAAATTATGAAAAATATTTTTAAAAATTAATAAATATATAAAAATACAAAAAAAAATGTATTGAATTATTGTATTTTTGGTATTTAGTGAATTTTTAAAAAACAAATTTACAATTTTTTAAATTTTTAGGTGTATTTATGTTAGGTGTGTCTAAAAATTAAAAAAAAATACTTAAAATATTAAAACAATTCAGTAAAAACAATATAACACGGAAAACAAGAAACTATAATTTTCTCAAAAGAGTTTTTGGAAAACTCTAACCTAGCATAGTGATTGTGGTTTTGAGACAGCTTCATATATATACAGTCACAAAATGGTTTGAATAAATTCTAGTACTTTTTTCTATCGCAAAAAAAATTAAAAAAAACAATATCATCTTACTCTTTTGATATAACATTTCTCTTTTCATTCATTTTTTCATCTTCTTGTCTCTCTGTCTCTATCTCTATCTTTTATCTTTATCTTTTTCACTCATCACTCTTTTTTCTCTGTCTGTCTGTTTCTCTCTCTCATTTTCTCTCTGTGTCTCTCGTCTATCTCTCTTCTCTCTATCTCTCACATCTGTTTTCTCTCGCTCATCTTTATTCTCTCTATCTCTCTCATTTCTTTTCTCTCTCTCTTATCTTTCTATCTCTCTCTATCTCTCTCGCTCATTTCTCTTCTCTCTCTGTCTCTCTCTTTTTCTGTGTCTCTCTCTCGCTCATCTCTTTTCATTCTATTTCTCTCTCTTTTTGTCTATCTCTCGCTCATCTCTTGTTTCTCTCTCTTTTTCTATCTCTCTCTCTCTCTCTGTCTCTCTCTCACTCATCACTCTTCTCTCTCTCTCTGTCTACTTGTCTATTTCTCCCTCATTTTGTTCGTCTTGCTCGTTCTCTTACTCCCATTTTCTCTATTTATCGAGCTCATTCTCGATTTATCGATCTACTATAAACGACGTCGCCTTACTCTTTTGAACATTTCTCTTTTCACCCATTTTTTCATCTTCCTATCTCTCTGTCTCTGTCTCTCTTCTCTTTCTCTCTTTTACTCATCACCCTTCTCTGTCTGTCTGTCTCTTCCTTTCTCTATGTGTCTCTGTCTCTCTTTTCTATCTCTCTCTGTCTCTCTCTGTCTCTCTCTCTCTCTCTCTCATTCATCACTCTTCTCTGTCTGTCCGTCTTTCTCTTTCTCTCTGTGTCTCTGTCACTCTTCTCTTTCTTTCTCTCACTCATCACTCTTCTCTGTCTGTCTGTCTCTCTCTTTTCTCTGTGTCTCTCGTCCAGCTCTCTTCTCTCTATCTCTTTTATCTCTCTCTCTCTGTGTCTCTCACTCATCTTTTTCTCTTACCGCTTATCTCCTCTACCACCTTCACCACTACTACAAACGCCATTTCACTACCACCACTACTACCACGGTCGCCATTTCACCTTTACGACTACCATTATTACTACCATCGCCACCACTCCACTACCACCACTACCACTATTGCCACTACTACTACTACCATTACCTCTCTTTCACCACTGCCACTCCATCTATTCTACTACTACCACAACTTCACCACTAATCTCCTTCGCCACCACCACCACCACCATCATCTCTTATTTACCACCTTCACCACTACTGCCGCTTCCTCTCCTCTACCACAAAATATTACCTCTCTTTTCTCTCTCACTTATCACTCTTCTCTATCTGTCAGTCTTTGTCTCTTTCTCTTTCTCTCTTTGTCTCTCGCTCATCTCTCTTCTCTCTATCCCTCTTATCTCTCTATCTCTCTTCTCTCTCGCTTATTTATCTTCTCTCTATTTCTCTCTCTGTCTCTCTCGCTCATCTTTCTTCTCTCTCCGTCTCTCTTTTTCTATGTCTTTCTCTCGATCATCTCTTTTCGCTCTATTTCTCTCTCTTTGTCTATCTCTCGCTCATATCTTGTTTCTCTCTATTTTTCTATGTCTCTCTCTCTCTATCTCTTTCTCTCCCTGTCTCTCTGTCTCTCTCTCTCTCTATATCTCTTTCTCTTATTGGCCACAAAAAATTAACTTTATTTTAATGGAAAATATTATCCCTACTTCTACCAAATAAAAAAAAAATAATAATTTTATATTCATTAAAATAAATATGAAACAAATAAATTTTTAACCTTACTAAATGAAAAAATAAAAATAAAAATAAAAATTCATTAACTATATAGCAATGACATCCTCCGTTGCGAAAAAAAAATCCTTTTATTATTTAAATATTCATTTGTAATGAAAATTAGAAAAAAAAATTCAAAAAAATAAAATTTCATAAAAAAATCAAAAAGAAAAAAATTCAATTTTTTTTTCCCTCTTTCAAATCTAACCGTCCATCTCTCACTCACCATCTCACTCACCTATTACAAACAAAACAAAAGAAAAAAAAACCCTAATCTATAATCGGCTCCCTCACTCTCTCTCTCGCTCTCTCTCAGTCTCACCATCACTCACTCACCATCTCACAGTCTCTCTTTCTCACTCTCTCGTTTCTGGCAGCCGATCATTCAGCATGGAAACTTTCTGCAGCGATCACTCTCTTTCTCATCTCATCGCTCCGATCATTATCGCACAACCGATCAATCTACTTCACAGGTAAACTCTCTCAATCTCTGTCTCTCTCTCTCCCGATCGTTGATTTTTTTTGTTTTATACATATATATATATATCAGATATATATATATATCTCTGATCTGATCTGATCTGTCTCCCTCACTCTCTCATCTCACCAGTCTCACACTCACTCTCTGGTTTTGCATCTCTGCACCAATCGACTCACACACAGGTAAGCGTCTCTCTCTCTCTCTCTCCCTGATCTCTCATCTCTGATTTTTTGTGGACCAACAGATCTGATTTTTGTTGTGGACCAACAGATCTGATTCGAAATATGATCTTAGTTGTGATCTGATTTTTATGACCTTAGTTCGAAATATTTATGATCTGATTTTTGTTGTGGACCAACAGATCTGATTCGAAATATGATCTTAGTTGTGATCTGATTTTTATGATCTTAGTTCGAAATATTTATGATTTGATTTTTGTTGTGGACCAACAGATCTCAGTCTCACCGATCACTCTCTGGTTTGATGTTAGTTCATTACTTCTTTGACTAGTAACTAGACAAGTGATATTGACTGAACTTTGGTTTTTGGTATCTGTATTCTTTAGCTGTGCATCTTTCTTGCATCGAATTCATGTAAGAGTGTCTCCCTCGGATAAGTTTCAGGCCATGAGTTGCTTGCCTTCCCTTTTGGAGTTCATGAGTCATGAGAACTTAGGGGCTAATCAATTAAAAAAGGTCAAAGAAACCATAGACTTTGAAGTTTGTAAAAAGTTGATTTATAATATAATTCTAGTTGTCTTTCTTGGTTCTTTTCTTTTCTGATAAGTCAGTTGTCTTTCTGTGTTCTTTAATTTTATTATAGGAAAGGCTCAGCAAGTATGGTGCGGCCATGAGGCTGTAGATTTGTAGACAGTTTTATTATGGTCTGAGGACTTTCTTTTTTGTCTTGCGATAAGTTCTGAAAGATTTTTTAAGAAATTTGAAATAAAACAAATCTTCTAAGAGATTTGCGCATTTTCTGATTTGTTATGCTTCTTATTTGGGGCGCTGGACGTCTTTACTGATTTCTTCCTTTGATTTCCCAGTTCCTTTTGCTAACAGCTCTACATAATAATCGGAGTTTGCATCCAGTTCTTTGGCCTGAAAGGAAGTAAAATATCACTAAGTCATTCGCACATACAGACACACACAAGGGGAGAGAGAGAGAGAGAGAGAGAGAACCTTAATCCACATATCTATGACAGCTCCACTTGACCTGCTGACTTTAGGGAGATACAATTTTGCTGCAATACAATTACGTATAAGTGAGCACATAGCCATTGACAGAACAAAATGGCGAAAAAAGATTTATGCAATCGGTCCCATTTGATTGGGAGACAAACTTAGTTTAGTCTGGTTTGGTTACAATTAAATATGGTAGAAAAACTAGTAAGAAAAAAAAAATACCATGAATGAAGAACACCTCATATGACCCCTATCAAACAAAGGTCCAACTTTTTGAGCTACACATTCGCAGGCAACATCGTCAGGGGAATGAAACCACGAGTAAGCAGCAAATTAGCGCTTAGTCTCAAAATGCATTTCGGAAAGAGGTACGGGACATTTTCCTAGTGGTAGATGGATAATAAAAATGGTCTCAAATGAATATGCGCGTGTTAGAAACCTCATACACATTCAGCAAATATAAACAAACTATTGTACATAATGAAACATCATAAAAAAAAGTGTTGGTGTGGCATCAAAAAGAGAGGCTTGGGGTTACTGGTTCAATTCTTCTGGTCTTTGCCACATAAGAGAAGAATTTGATGCCTAGAAGATCACTATTCTAACTGAAGCCAAAGAAAATTGCTACAAGGAAAAACTATCAACATTTGTCACACCCCAAGGTAGTTGTAAGTTAAGGAGACTCAAACTCAAGTTTACATATTGGGTGAAGACCTAAAGTAATAATATTATAGGCCCGACATAGACAACAAATTATGTAAGAAGCATCTGAATGCTTATAAGAGGGTCAATCTAGCTTAGACAACTTGCATAGTTTCTTTCTTTGTTTATTGGTTTTGTTCACACTTGTCCCTTCTTTTAAGAGTATTAATTTAATTTAATTTTTTTTTTTTGGGGGGATGGGTTGATATAGTTATTTATGATGTCTTCCACTTCTTCTTCTTCTTCTTCTTCTTCTTTGTTTTGTTTCTTTAAGTCTTTAATCTTTGTTGAGGCTATTGAACAATTGGGGCTTTTGGTCGAGAGGAACCTGTAGCTAGTATGGACAATAGTGGAAAAATCATATGGGCTAAGCACAATGAAATTCAGACTGTTAATATTAGGAGTGTTGGTGCAGATTATGAGGTTTGATTCAATTTTGTTCTCATCTTTTTTTGAATAAAACTACAACGATTTCTGCTCAAGGTGACATTGAAATTCACTGTGCTTTTTTCTTCTCAGGTTACTGGTGGAGAAAGATTACCTTTGGTAGTGAAAGAGTTGGGGACCTGTGATCTTTACCCACAAGTGAGTTGGCCTTCTTTGGATGTAGTAGATATTATTTGATATGCTATGTGATGATTTGAATTTTCACACTAGTGAGCTGGCCTTCTTTTTGAAGAAGCACTTCTGCTATAATTTTCTGATTGAAATACTAAAGCATGCAAAGATATCTGGTAGAATAACTTCAATAAAGTTCAAATTTTCTCCAATAAGCTAAATGCCATATATATATATATATATATATGTAGTTGTTTCTTGTTTATTGTTAGATAGATCAATAGTTTTAAACTATTTATATTACAAAAAAAGAAAAGAAAAAAGAAAGTGTAATTAATACTTTAAATCTGAACTCATGGTTAACTTACCAACACCCATAGCTTTAGTCATATTGTTACTATTTCAATGGGGGATTGGATTGGAGCTTGGAAGCCATGAGACAGGCTGTTATTTTGAGTCATTTGAATAGGCAGTTGGGCTTTATGAGGTTAATATGTATGTTGATTTATCAGTCAAAATTGTCATGTAAATTTTTTTTTTTTAAAAAAAAAAAAAAAAAAAAGAAGAATAAAAAGCTCTTTCATTGAAGCCCTACACATGATGCATATAGAACTCATTAAAATATGTCAATAAGTAGATAATTATTTACAATATGAAAATAATTACATTTAATTATAAGGAAGAAATAAATAACACAACAAACAACCTTATAATAGGAGAAAAATTATTAATTTTTACATTTAGCAATGAATAAAAGTGTATAATTGTGAGAGAGAGAGACGGAGAGAGAGAAGGGGTGGATAAAATTACATGTGAGATTACTTTTGAAGTAATTAAAGGATAAAAAAAAAAAAGGAAGCTTTTTGGGCAAGTGAAAGAGAGATTTATTAGTGTATATGGGATAAAGTTGTAGGAAAAATGAACTTTGTGTGCAGTTGAAGGACAAAATCACATTCCAATAAAAATGTATATGGCACCGTTAGCTGTAAAGCCATGGCCCACGGTCCTCCCGCTCTCCACTTTTCTAGTCTCCTAACAAGAATAAGGTTTGAGGTTTTACTTTTTGCGACGGCATTATACTGTCGCAAAAAATAGAAATTTTATTATTTAAAATAGAAATTTTATTATTTTTTAATATTTTTTGCGACGACATTACACTGTCGCAAAAAATAGAAAATTTTATATTTTTTATACTTTTTGCGACGGTACCACACTGTCGCAAAAACAGTATTTTTTTAAAGAAAAAGACTATTAGCGACGGTATTTTTTGCCGTCTCAAATAACATTTTTAGCGACGGTAAAATAGGGCCGTCGCAAAAAAGTCAAGAAATTTCAAACGTTATTAGCGACTGCACGGTGCCGTCGCAAAAAGGTAAAAAATGCCGTCGCAAAACATTAGCGACGGCACTTACCGTCGCAAAAACTCTTTTGCAACCCCTGCAGTTGCGACCCCCCTCTTGCCGTCGCAAAAAGTCATTTTGCCGTCGCAAAAAGTATTAGCGACGACATTAGGAGTATTAGCGACAGTATTTTACCGTCGCAAAAAGTCAATTTTTTTGTAGTGTAGGTTTGTAACACACATAGAAATAGAACGTGGTTACGTCGTAAGTGTTGTTTCGTACGTGACGTGAACACGCGAAATAAGGCACACTAAAATGGTTTCGGATTTCCATTTTGAATTTCTCACAACCCGAATTCCGAAACCCACGTTATAGATGGAGTGAGTGGGCTCACGTTATAATTGTTCATTGTTGGGTTCACGCAGTTTTGGTGTGATTCCGAAACCACGTTATAGATGGAGTGAGTGGGGTTGACGTCAACTACAGCATTGTTGGACTGTCACACAGAAAAATTTTGTCGCCGAAAAAATATAGATGGACTATTGCACTATTGGCGTCAAACACAAGTACCAATGTTTCTCCGTTCTTGTTCCACTATCGGTGTGATAACAGCGACATTGATTTGTGCACTGGTATGAATGTGTGGGAATGATGAGGGATGACTTTGTAATACAAAATTCCCGGACATACCTGTGTTCAATGACGGCAAGGGACACAATTGCCAAATCAGTATGGGAAGGAGTGGATAGTAATGCACAGTGACGTGGACAGTCCAACCAAACCACATTCCCTTTCCTACGACGATAGTGAGTCAAGTTTCTATGCAGCAAACAGTTTTTGAATACTGACAATATATGCAACCTAACAAATGTTAAAAAATGTTGAAGAACAAGTATAATCCACCATTGAATTGCACAGAATGTCTGAGTTCGACTGTTACGAATGTCAGAACAATTAGTACACGCACATGATGCATGGAAACGTTCGGGAGTGTGACAGTGTGACATACCTTACCAGGGCTGACTATGTTCACGTCGTCTGCAAAACCCTACATACACTTCAGCCGATACTGCATCCAAAACCCTATTCCCCCTTCAACCCCTTCATCAAAGGAATATCATCCCAACTCTCCAAACCGTGTGATCACGTATTCCAAAAATATAACAACCTTTCCAAATAACTAGCGAGGGTATATCTGTCTAACAATACCCATTTATATTTTAGAAAGGACTTCCTGGTCATAAATTATACCTAATAAGGACTTGCCATTCAAACATTTCAAACATGGGACCAACTGGTATACAAGTATCCAAAATAGGACTTTCCAATAAATTTCCCTATTTTTATTCGATCCTAACGACTTCAATTATAAAAGTGTCAAATTCATTTTTTTAACTTGTTACGGTGTAAGAAAAAGAAAATACTTAAACTACTCAAATGGTTCCTATGCTATTTTGGCATAATCAATTCTCATATAATTTTTTTTTGACCATTGAATCTATATTTTAAAAATCATCTATTGATAACGATTATATTTGCTAATATAGTAAAATTCTATAGAGTCAAATATTGTGTCAATTGACTTTATTAAATTTTAACTCAAGGTATGAGATATTATTGGAGGACTTTTTATCTTTATCAGGGCATAGCTAAAACAATTTTGGCATAAGGATTTGACACACTGTTGGATATGACATAATCAACATAATACAATAATATTTTTCCTCGGGTCCCTTGGTTCTTAATGCTCATTCTGATTCGGATTGAGCTGGTAGCTCTCTTGACCGTCGTTCTACCACTAGGTATTGTGTGTTTTTGGGTCTTAATTTGATTTCCTGAACTGCCAAGAAACAATCTACTATTTCCCGCTCTTCTACTGAAGCAAAACACCGTGCAATGGCTTAAACGGCAGCTGAACTCAATTGGTTGTCCATGCTTTTGTTTGATTTACAAATTGTTCATCCCACTCCTACCTTATGGTGTGATAATCACTTGGCCATCTCATTCACTAGTAATCCTGTTTTTCATGTCCGCACTAAGCACATTGAAGTCGATTCCCACTATGTGCGTGAGGGAATGGTTGCCAAGCAGTTTTGATCAAATTGCTGATATCCTCACCAAGCTTTTATCAGCGAGCCGTTTTCATTATCTACAGGACAAGCTCATGGTCACTTCCTCTCCCCTGTGCTTGCGGGGGAATGACAAGATACATGAGCTAGATGAGCATACAGAGCATACAAAGCCATCTACTCCAACTGACAAGTGTGCTACTCCAACTGAATCTGTTAGAAGTTGAGTTAGTTAGTTAACCATGGTTGTAATAGTTAGGTTAAGTGTTAGTTAGATAACTCAAGTGTAGTTAGACGGCTATTGATATATGTGTAGTATATGTGTGTGTATATAAAGAGAGGATCTGTAATTATTTTGGGATAATGAATAATATCTTTGAGTTCTTGTGAATCTCTTTAAGAAATTGTTGTCTATAAATAGCAATTCAAATGAATAAAGACACCCCCCACCCCCCCTAAATCAAACCTTGTCAGACTAGAAGGAGTAGTCAAAGACTTGTGTTGAGTTTCATTTTCGTAGGAATAAAGAGAACAGTAATAATAGAGGAATAGTCAAAGGCTTTTGAATATAACTTCACCGTGCTTAGAAACAATAGTAGTAGTAAGGTACAATTCTATTTTGTAATTGGGTTGTTCTTAGCTTTATTACAACATAAGTCTGTGTAATTACTTAGAAAGAATAGTAGTAGCAAGGTACAATTCTATTTTGTAATTGGATTGTTCTTAGCCTTATTACAACATAAGTCTCAGTAATTATGCTAAACTAATCCAATTTATTGTATTTTCTTAAACTTCATTAGTGGTCAATATTACTTGCCCTTGTTATTTTTTGAAATATTTTTATACACTACAATCTACACAGTGCACATGCCTATAAGTGATATAAGTCCTCATAAATCATTAACCCAAAATTCCTAAACGGCTAATCCTATTCTCCAGGTTCACCTTTATTCATCTCTCACCCGCAACCTCTCTCTCATGGCGGCATCAAAAATCACAACGGTCTGTGAAGTCTAGGAATGGCAATGGGGGGCAATGGGGTGGATATTAATTCCCCATCCCCATTCCCCTATAATAAATTTTCTCCATTCCCCATTCCCCATTCCCCATGGGTACCACCCTCCCCATTATTTAATGGGTATGGATTTTCCCCTACCCACTCTAATCCCCATTTTTATTATTAAGGTAAGGTAGTTTACCTCTTTCTTAGAAACTGCTGAGAGAGAGAGATGTTTTGGTTCAAAAGTGGTGGGCTTGCCATGTTCTGGGCTCTGATAATCTAAGGTTGTCCTTTTGGATTTGGGTTATCAATTTGGACCGAGCAAGGTGGAAAAAGAAGAGAAATTTCTCATTTTGTTTTTGCTTTTTTTTTTTTTTTCGAAAAATCTATTCTCCAAAAATGGAACATAAACCAAAAAGCAACTCAGTTTTGGTTTGATTCTACGGTTTAGTCGAGAAAAATCATTATTATATCTAGACTATTTAGTTTAATAAAATTAATTTTATCTATACAAATAATCCAAAAATTTCATGAGCATATTTTAATATTTGAGAATATTTTTAAATTAACTTTTATAAAATAAGTAAAGGCAATGCAAATACTTCATATTATATAGTAATTACTTATAAAAATGTAATTTTTAATCATAAGAATAGTAAAAAAATTATAAATATATATTTTAACAGAAAGAAATTATTTTGTGAATCAAATGAATGAAAGACTTATGGATGGCAATGGGGGTTAATGGGGTGGATATTAATTCCCCATCCCCATTCCCCTATAATAAATTAATTAAGTTTATATTTAAATTTGAGAAAAATTCAATCATTTTATTTTAAAATGAAAGAGAATAAGTTATTCTCAGCACAACCGTGAACTCCTGATTTACCGTTGTCCACTAACAAAATGATACGTGTCCTTAATTAACGTGGAAATTCAACGGCATTTAAAGGCAGTTTGGAACCTGAAAAAATAAATAAATAAATAAAAGAAAAAAGATTGAATGTATATTTAGTTTTAGTTGTGAATCTTAAAAAAAAAAAAAAAAAACATATGGGGAAATTAGTGGGTACCCATCCCCAACCCATCCCCTGTGGATATTTAAAGAATATCACATACCCTATCCATGGATAAGAAAAAAAGGGGAAAACCCATGTATTTGGGTTGGTTCTCCATGGATACCCACAGGGTAGGTTATCCATTGCCATCCCTAGTGAAGTCTGGAGATCATAGTATGTATACGTTTCTATACCATCTGTTTTTATTTATTTTTAAAATTTTTAAATGTTTAATTTTTTAAGTATAATATATTTTTTATATTTAACAAGAAGATATTTCAAATATGAACTATGTTTATTTTTCTCTAGAATCTAGAATCTCTATCATAGTTCTTTTGAATTATAATGTTTTTGCCTTGCATTTTTGCTTTTAGATTGAAATCTATCTAAAATATAAACAGAGAACACCAATTGAAATTGATCTGAGGTTTGCTATTCCCAGAGTTGATTTTTTTTTTACAAAAAATGATCACTGAATTTGTTGAGTTTAACTCACGAAGTTGATCATGTTTATAATTTTGTTCCTAAAAGTATGACACATGCAATTCATATGCACATTTTTCAGCATGATCTCATTCAAAATTTAATTACAGTTGGAAATTTTCTCATGGGGTTTAGAAATGACTTAATAAATTGAACAAAATGCTAACTGACAAAGTTTTTGCTTGGACATGGTATACTTGAATATACATTATAAGGCTGGATGTGTGCTGTCATGTTGTTTTGTCTCAAAGCTAAAGCCATGAGAGAGAGTGCGAGGGAGAAAGTAGGATGGAGTCATGTATTCAGAAAACAGAGGGGTAGACTGGTTGATGGAGGCAATGAAGAAGACATTTTCACCATATTTGTGGATAACTTACCAGAGACCATGAATCCAAAGGGTCTCTTTCGGCTGTTCACAAAGTTCGGGATAGTCAAGGATGTATTCATACCAATGCAGAGAAGGAAATTAACAAGGTCCAGATTTGGGTTTTTTAGATATAGATGCCGAGTTTCCGCAAATATGGCGGTACAAAAAGCGAATGGAATCTGGATGGAGAACAAAGAACTGATAGTTAAAAAAGCAGACTTTGAAAAGGTGAATCAAAAGGAGAGCCAGAGGAAAGAAATAAAAGGGAAGTCAGCTATGGTACCCAATGAAGATAGAATGCTGAATAAAGGTTTGCCTTTACAGTCCTTTGTAGCAGGGCCATTATTTGCTGACATAGTGAAAAATGGGGAGGAGCAAAGGAGAAACGAAGTGATTATTCAAGCTGAGGAAACAGGGAACGGTTGGCTACATGAAAGTTTGATTATCAAACTTAAATCCTTGTTTTCATTCGAAGCTTTCAGGATGGAAATCCAAAAGAGAGATTGGAAGGATGTACAAGTAAAAGCCAGCACGGGGACCCGGGGGGGGGGGGGGCGAAGACTAGCAGTGCTATCTTTTAAAAATGTGCAAGAGATGAAGGAGGCTAAAACTAGTTTTAAAGACTGGATTTTTGAATGGTGCGAAACCATGACGGAATGGAAGCCAGGAGTTCAAGTTCAACAAGAAAGATGTGTTTGGTTATGTTGCTTTGGTGTTCCATTTAATTTGTGGAATACAAAAACTTTTAGAGACATTGGAGCAGTTTGGGGAGAAGTAATCCAATTTGATAATTCTACTCTCAGTGGTGAATCGTTTCATTACGGTAAGATAAGAATCCTTACAAGGTGTATGAGATTATTAACAAAGTGATTATTTTGAGATGTAAGGGTGCTTCATACCCAGTTAGAGTTTGTGAAAATTTGGATTTATCATCTTGTTCGGAATTATTCTGTTACAAGTGTAAAGGTATAAAACATAATGATGAATCACTTGAATCCAATGGAAGTGGCATTATGGGTTCAGGCAAGGTTGGAATTAAAGATTTAAATGATGATGATATTTCACCTATGTTAAAAGAGACAAGTAATAGTGCCAGGGATATACACAGTAGCAAATCTGTGTGTATCAAAGAAAAGGAGGTGGTTGACGAAGAGGGAGAGGATTGGGAATTGAGAGTAAAAGAGACTGACATCAGTTTAGGAAATACAAAAGGTGGCGGTCTGCTTGGGGAAGGATCGAGCGTGCATGAGGAATATTCTCACAAGTCAGCAGCAAAAAATGATATTAATGGTGTAGATGGAGATATTCAAACGGCTGGATTTGTTAGAAGTTTGAGTGGGTGTGAAGGAATTAGGCCCAGCATCAACTTGGAAGTGGTATTGGGAATGGCCCATGAGGGTACAAGAGGTTGAGGTTGTGGGCTATTAACTAATGAAATTAGCAATATAGCCCAAGCCCATTTGGTTGAGGATAATCACAGTTGGATCCCATCCTTTCCTGAATCAAGGAAGGTTGTGACTGAAGTGGAAGATACAAGAAAAATAGGCGTTTTGTGAGAAAGATCAGAGAGGGTAGGAAAAAGAAACATTTCTGTATACCAGCTGGTAGCAGTTTTCAAAGAGGGGCCATTTTCAGAGCAGCGGCAGCTGCAACTGCGGTGTCTATGTCCCAAAATAGTAGATCAAGCAACAGAAATCGGATGAGGAGAGAAGCTCAGGTAACTTTGCAGATTGGCAAAGATTTGGGCATCAACTATGGAGAAAAAGAGGAAGAAACAATTATCAGAATTATGGAACTCAAAAAACAGGATCTTCAAAGGGTCATCTCATCAGTAGAGATGGTGATTTTCAAGCTCAATAGATAGCTTGAAGGTGAGTCAGAGTACTATGAAATTTTAATGATTATTATGTCTTGGAACATTAGAGGTCTGGGAGGACCTGAAAAAAGGAGGAGAATTAAAGGTTGGGTGAGAGATAAAAGGGTGAGTATTTTATTAGTGCAAGAAACTAAAAGAAGTAGCTCGGATGAGAGAATGGTTCGATCAATTTGGCCATGGGACTTGATGGAGTTTATGATGGTGGATGCTGAAGGTAGTGCTGGGGGACTACTCTCTGTGTGGAATCCTAAGGTGTTTTCCATGGAAGACTGTTGCTGCACAAAAAAATCTTATTCTTCTTTCAAGTACGTCCAAGTGTTTTTTCAATTGTGTCATTATCAATATACATGCCCCAAATGATGTTATCAATAGAAGGAAGGTATGGGAGGCAACTATTAGACTTAAATCCTCATTTTCTAATCCTTGGTGTATGGGGGGAGATTTTAATGAGATAAGGGGGGGAAGAGAGAGAGATTTTAATGAGATAAGGGAGATTGGGGAAAGAAAAGGTTGTTCAAGGAGGGATAGGAGCATGGCTGATTTCAACAAATTTATTGAGAAAGTATAGCTGGTTGATATTCCTATGCAAGGTAGATGTTATACTAGGAGTAATACTCAAGAAGGGGTATGATGGAGCAGGATTGACAGATTCTTGTTTGAACCAGAATGGCTTGAAAAACTTAATTTCAAATTATGGGGTTTACCTAGGGTGGTCTTTGATCATTGAACCTTAGTAGTAAGAGAAGATGTCAGGGATTGGGGGCCAAAGTCATTTAGATTTATAAATGCATAGACTCTGCATTCTAATTTTAAACAAGGAGCAGCAGTAGCATGTTCTGGGGTACATGAAGAGGGATGGGTTGGATGCAAACTAAGGCTAAAATTCATAGCATTGAAACAGAAATTGAAGGTGTGGAATCAAGAGGTCTTTGAAAATATTGATCACCAGTTGAAACAAGCTGAGGAGGTTTTGCATAGATTTGATTTGGAGGCAAAAAAAAGGGAATTATCTGAGTCTGAAAATGTAAACAGATGTGAAGTTAAGGGCCTAGTGTGGAAACTAAGGAAAAGAAAAGATTCTTTATGGTTTCAGAAGTCCAGATTGGATTGGGCTCAGCTGGGGGACAAGAATACCAGATTTTTTCACATTTGTGCCAACAGGAGGAGAAGTAGAAACTTACTTGATTTAGTTCAAGTGAATGGTGTCAAAGTTGAAGAACCAATTGCAATGAAACAGAGAAGTATTTAGGCACTTTTCCAGTTTGTTCTCTAATTGGGTTAACAGACCAAAACTTTCTGGACAATTTAAAGCCATCAGTAAGGTAAAGGTTGAAGAAGTGCTGGAGGCTGCATTTTCTGAGGATGAAATCTGGCTAGCTGTAAAAGATTGTGGAGGAAATAAAGCTCCTGGGCCAGATGGATTCAACATGACCTGCATCCAAAAATGTTGGAGATTCATGAAGAAAGATTTTGTACAATTTGTTAAGGAGTTTCATATGAATGGAAAACTGGTGAAGGGTATTAATAGCACTTTCATTGCCCTCATTCCCAAGAATGATAACCCCTCTGACTTATCAGATTACAGGTCCATCAGTCTCATCAACTCAACTTACAAGGTTTTGGCGAAAGTGCTTGCAAGAAGATTAAAGATGGTGCTACCTAAGATTATAAGTGAAGTCCAGACTGCTTTTCTGGTTGGAAGATATATCCTAGATGGAGTGCTGATTGTTAATGAGGTGGTGGATGGATAGAGGAAATCGAAGAAAAAGGGCTTAATTTTGAAGCTTGATTTTCAAAAAGCTTGTGACTCAGTCAATTGGGAATTTTTATTATCTATGATGGATAACTTTGGATTTGGTGAGAAATGGTTGAAATAGATTAAAACCTGCATTTCAACAGCAAGACTATCAATGCTGGTAAATGGATCACCTACTGAGGAGTTTTCTCCTGGAAAAGGGAGTCGACAAGGGGATCCACTTTCACCATTCATATTCACAATAGTGGCAGAGGGGCTAAATATCCTATTATCAAGGGCAAAAGCAAGGGGATTGATAAAAGGCACAGTGGCAGGCAGTCAAGAGGTTTGTATTTCTCATCTTCAATTTGTTGATGATACAATAATTTTGTGTGAGGCTGAGAGGGAGGAGATCTTATCAATAAAAAGGATTTTAAGATGCTATGAGATATTGTCACGATTAAAAATTAATTTCCATAAGAGTGTGATATGTGGGATTGGGATGGAGGATGAGAGTGTTTAGTTTTATGCATCATTACTCAATTGTGGTTGGCAAAAATTACCATTAAAGTATTTGGGATTACCGTTGGGAGCAAATCCAAGAAGAAAAAAGACATGGCAACCAATAGTGGACAAGGTGAAGATGAAACTAACATCCTGGAAAAGGAAATTGTTGTCTTTTGTAGGTAGATTGACACTCGTCAAGTCTGTACTATCAAATTTACCTATCTACTATCTATCTATTTTCAGAATGCCAAAAGGGGTGGTGAAGATCATCGAAAAACTGCAAGCTGCCTTTTTATGGGGGGGTTCAACTATGAAGAAAAAAGTTCACCTGGTGAGATGGAAGGAAGTTACCAAAACTAAAGCTCAGGGTGGATTGGGAGTAAGCAGAATTAGGGATCTCAATGAGAGTTTGCTCCTAAAATGGTGGTGAAGATATGGTTCTAAGAATGGATCACTACGGAAGACTGTTGTGACAAGCAAATATGGTCATGAGGGTGGGGATTGGAGCCCAAATGTGGTGATTAATAGATCTATGTCTTTAGTTTGGCAGGATATAGTATCATTTGTTCTGCCAAATATTGATCTACACTTATTCTTTGTTGCAAATTTTAAAATTGTAATTGGTAATGGTGAAAGGACACACTTTTGGAGGGACAAATGGTTGGAGATTGGAAAATTGGAGGTTGCCTTCCCTAGGTTGTTTAGCTTATTAGAGACTAAAGATGGCTCCCTGAAGTCTTTTGTTCAAATCAGAAATGAAGCAGGTGGGTGGTAGTTTTCATTCAGAAGACCTTTAAGAGCCTGGGAAGAGGAGGAGGTTGAAAGGCTTGTAGAGGTATTGGAGGATATTCCCAATCTAAGGGTCAATATTGATGATCAAGCTTGGTGGAATGCAGACCCATCGAGCTCTTTCTCTGTTTCCTTTGCCAGAAGATGGTGTGAGTCTGCTCGAGAGGTAGAGTGAAAACGGCTTTCTATCTTCAAAGAATTGGAGTTTTGGATCCCAATATGAACAATTATTGTCTGTTTTGCAGGGAGAATGTAGAAACTACTAATCACATTCTGCTACATTGCCCTTTGGTATGGAGAATGTGGTCTGAATTATTGGATTGGTGGAACTTGTTTTGGGTAATCCCTGGATCTATTGGAGGTCTTTTGGAATGGTGGTTAGGTACAAGTTACAGCAGGTTTGAAAGGAGGATATGGCATTCTATTCCTTTTGCTCTCATGTGGTCTGTGTGGAAGCTCCGAAATGAATGTTTGTTCAACGAAATTCAACCAGATTTTACGGCTTTTGGGGAGTTGCTAAAGGTCAGAATTGCTTTATGGTAGAAATATAATACGTTTGGGGTACATTATTCTATTAATGATGTGGTGTTCAACCTTCAGCAAGTAAGATCCTATGCAAGGCAGCGGAATAGAATCAGAATTTTGGGCTGATTTTGGTTGTTGAGATTATTATTTGTAGGTGAGGTGGTTGATGTTTGGAACATTTCTCAGGTGGGGTTAGTTTGATTGTTGGTTACTCCTCTTTCTGGGGTGTTTTTCTTCTTTTTATGGTTGGTTTCTCACCAACTTTTTGGCTTGAGCTAGCACATGATTGCGCATCCCTCTTGGTGCCAACCTAGTTGGGATTAGGTTGGGGTGCTATGATGCTATGTAGCTCTTGTCTTTTCTTTATTGATGGTTTCCATATGTAATGTTTGTTTTCATAAATAAAGTTTTCTTCTTTTGTTGATAAAAAAAAAAGTATGCACACTTTTCAGTAAAAAATTGCTAATTATTGAACTAATTGGACCAAATGGAAACAAAGGAAAAAAATTCAAGGTCAAAATTGAGTCAATTGAAATTATAGAGACCAAAATAACATAAGAATCAAAATATAGGGACTAATGATGTGAATTGCCCTTTAATGTTTTATTCATGATGGGTCTCAAAGGTTGCTGTATATAAGGTGAGAGAGGAATTCTAATGGTGTTGTGTCATGCAACTTCATAGATTTTGATCTGTGAGGTATACTTTTGCTGTTTGTGTGTTTAATTTTATATATTTGATTTGGCCTTTAATTTTGGTTTCATTCACTTTACAAAATCTAAGCAAGACAACTTGGGCTTGAACCAGGTCGTTAAGACAAAATGTTATCAATGGTGCAAAAAATTGTGAAAACGATTACGCATTATTTGTACACTTCAAATAAAACTTCCAAGTCATTTTTTTTGTTTTTGTTTGGGAGAACATGAAAAGCAGTTATATTAATAAAACAAATGGCATACAACAAAAGAAAAACAAGACCGCAAAGGGTCAAACAAACAATCAAACAACAAACTAGAAACAAAAATAAATAAATAAATAACAAGTAGTTAAAAAAATCAACTATGATCTAGGAAAAATAACCGATTTTCTCAAATATGTGGTTTAGAAAATTAGATTTGCATCAACACTAGCTGTTGTCGCCATCGTCCCATTGCCACTGCCCAACTCTGCCACTTCTACCGCAGTATTTGAGACACTGCAAGAAGCAAGAGTTGAAAAGGAAGAACTCATACAATGGTGTGAGACAAGGCTTAAGAGAAGAGGGAATCATTGTGGGCTACCCCCATTCCAGATATAAAAAATTCAGATCTACACTCTAGAAGTATACATTTATACTTTTGCAGTGTAGATCTACACTTTAGAAGTGTAAAGGAGGTCAGTATCCGGAACATCATTGGAAATCTCCTAGAGAGAGAACCTCTCATTCGAAGCCATTTTTGTTATTACAATGATGCCGGCATACCCAAAATAACAATCACAATTAAATCAAACACAACGTATTAATTTATTTTATTTTATTTTTTAGAATATATTGGGACATTCAAACTCGCACACTAATGGCATGGGATTTGATTAACCGATCACATCCCAGCCATACTTCAAATATATTCAAAGCCACGCTGCAAACATATTAAGGTCCTTAAAACACACAACAATCATTAAACTTGACATTGCCAATCCAAAAAAAAACTTTAAATTAAGACGGAACAATAAGCCAATACTATTGGGCCATGTGTTCTTGCAGCCGTCCCTAGTTCATCAAAGATGCACTTAATAACTCCAATAACGAATTTTATCATATGCATGGCGCTGTTCTGCAGCTGTCACGAAATCCTTTATATCATTGAGTTGTTGTTCCAGCTCCATATTTTTCACTCTTTTCAGCCAGTCACAAGCCGCTATTGCTTGAGCTATTCTTTCCGATGTCACACACCACTCTTTAATAACATTCTTGAACACTTCTGTTTTATCTGACTGTATTTCAACTTCCACCATGGCAGATATCACATAGAACAACTGCTGTTCATCATCTGTTTTATTTATTGCATGCTCCTTCAAGTCTTTCCACTTTTGCTGCATGCTCAAATGGTTAAAACACCACATCATTTGAGCAATTATCAACTCTTGAATGTAAATACATGGAATAAATATTTATTTATTTCACTATATAAATTCTGCTATCACACTACCTATATTTATTTTATATGAAAAATATGGGTCTCTATACATATTTAGTAAGTTAATCAAATTCACTAAGTATGATAAAATCATTATAATGTGAATGTTTAGCTTGGTTGAGTGCTAGTTTCAAGAGTTTATTTTATTATTTTTTTTAAAAAAATATTCTGAAAAAAAAAACAATTTAGAGAATTGACCAACTTTTCAAATATTTGGGAAATTAACCTCTTTTTTGAAATCGCATTTTCAAAATGCGATTTTAAAATTGAAATTGCATGTTCAACATGCGATTTCAAGGTAAAATTGCATGTTGAAAATGAAATTTCAATTTCAAAATCACATTTTCAAAATACGATTTTAAAAGCAGGTTAGTTTCCCAAATAGTTTGAAAAATGGGTTAATTCTTTAAATTGTTGGGGTACTTACGTATAAATCATAATAAGTGGACTTATTATCTAATAGGTCCTATAGGAAAAATTTGTCATAAAAAAAGTCACTAATTGTAAGTTTTAGCTACAACTTATAAAAATTATGACAAAAAAAAGTTATTAATTGTCAATTTTTAGCGATGTATGTAAAAAATTGTCACAAAAAAAATATTTTTAGCGACAATTTTATCAAAATTTATTTTCAATAGGACTTGATAGGAATTAAGTCCAACTATTAAGACCTATTGATAGTTTACCCTAAATTATTTTGTTTTTTAGAATATTAAAAAAAAAACCTCCATAGAAGAGATTAGTAACTCTATTGTATAATCCTAGTTTGATTTGGTTTTTAGTTAGAGTCATGCAATCCATAGTGGCTTCTAATATATCAACTGTCAGGAAATTTTATGGTAGATACGAATTTACTAAAAAGAAAAGAAAAAGATAAAGATAAAAAAAAAAGTATGAATAAGGTCCAATTTTCCTAATTCAATACTTCAATTTTTTTTTTAATCAGCAAAAAGAAAGCTTTATTGATAGAAAAACATACAAAGTATGATAACGTACATCAACAAAGAAAATGGTGCAAAAAGTATCACAGTGAAACATTAAAATTCTAACTAGATGCACAACTAAATCATCTACTAACACACACTCCAAACTCCAAATTGGTGAGTAACCAACATACAGAGCAAAAACAAAACAAGCAAACACAAGCAACCACAAAATCCAAGAGCAATGTTGCCACAACAAAACACATTCCCTAGGGATCAACCGATGACCAAAAACACCCCTTGCAACTATTAACTCCATCTAGTTATTAACTCCCCTTGCAACATTTGAGTTAAGAATATCAACATCAACAAAGCACTCCCCTTGAAGACAATTCAACAAGAAACCCCTCTGCTAGAGCTACGAAAATCCTTTTGAAATTTATTATTATTATTATTATTATTATTATTAGCTAAATAAACTGAAACCAAACAACTAAAATGTTTTTGGCTTAAATAATAAAAAATGACCTTTTTATTTGAAACTGAACAAGTAAAATGTTTTCAATTATTAAATAGCATTGATATTTGGATTGTGAGAAAATTTGTAACTAGATATTAAAGTTTTGGGTGCGAAGGTGAAAGTTTGAGCACAAGCCAAACATCAGATAAGGAAAATCCAAAAAGGGAGGCGACGCCAACACCAGTGGCTAAAGGCAAATCTGTAGGAGATGAGGCAAATCTAATGAGGGTGGATCCATGGAGGCCGGAAGGTGGCAAATCTGGAGGCAGTGTGGTGGTGGCAACGCCGAAAATGGTTGGAATGACAAGCTTCCAATATTATTAAGCAAAAAGACAAAGAAAAAGAGAAAAAAAGGGTGGAAGGAGGAGAGAGGAGGCCGGCAGCAACAATCCCTCCCCACCACTGGTGGCACACCCAACCGAAGGCTTAGAGAGGGAGGCTTAGAGAGAGATGCTCTAAGTTTAAAGAGAGGACTTTTTTTAGTTGAAACAAAATAAATCTTCCTAGTTTCATTGGTTTTGTCATCTAAGAAAATCTGTGCTTCCCTCCACATTATAGATCACTATGCCAAGTGATTACTCTCTCTCTCTCTCTCTCTCTCTCTCTCTCTCTCTCTATATATATATATATAATATGTATTGGAGAATTGGTTCTTGATTTTCTGGAAGTAGTGCTAAAATGAATTCTTTACCTTTAATTTTTCTTCTGTTCGCTCCCCCTTGAAATACTTGTCGACGATTTCGTGCCACCTGCATAATTTGAGATATGAATGAAAAAAAAGTTTGAAACCCCCAATTTATTTTATTTTATTTTATTTTTTCAATTTGACCCACAATGATGTAATATGATAGTTGTCAATTTTTAATGTCACACTCAAATAATTGGAACAAAAATTAGGTGGTCTAGGGACACCACATCTTTCTGTCCCCACCAATCACCAAATATCGAGTCTCATCTTGTTTCGCTATGTCCCAACAGAGTAGTGGGCTCTACCCTTCCACCAAACACTACACTTTTAGGGCACCACTTGGGGTATTGGCATACTCCAAGTTCACTCAAGAACTTCTCCTAAAATTGTGAGTCTCTACCATTTCTGGTACATATAAAAGGTATGCTCTATATGATGTAAAGTGGACATATAAGTCCAACTTATCAAAACTAATTAGTTCACAAAAAGACTAAAACTAGTTACACAAACATGGGGTTGCAACTCTCCGTGTGCAAGAAACCCACACGAAGAGTTGCACCCTCTACTCTGTAATTAGTTTTGGTCTATTAGACTAAATTGTAATTCTCCCTTATAAAGTTTACAAGTTTTTGTTTTCACAAGGATGTCATGGTTAAATGTTGGTGTCCTAAATAGTTTCTTGTAATTCCTGATTGTGTTGTAACTAACTTACCTCTTCTGTCGACCTGGCTTTGGCGTAGTACTTAGAACTCCTACAATCAATTTTAGTACTTCTTCAACAGACCACTGAGTTTTTTCTGTAAATGATGAGTAAAAAGAATTGAAGAGATGTGTATATATAAAGCCTCCAACAAATTAAGAAGGAAACTGGGCAATTGAAATGACAACAAATGAATTAAACTACAAAACAGACAGTTTGAGTAACAGTTGAGAGATACATAATGCATGCAGGATTTAGGAAGGAAACCTGGCAATTGAAACGACAACAAATAAATTAAACTACAAAAAAGACAGTTTGAATTTATTATAGATGATATAATCAAACAGTTGAGAGATACATAATGCATGCAGGATTAGTAGTGGAATATCAAAGATAGATAAACTATACTTTCCTCCCAAAAAAAAGAAAAAAGAAAAAAGAAAAAAGAAAAAAGAAAAAAGAAAAAAGAAAAAAGAAAAAAGAAAAAAGAAAAAAGAAAAAAGAAAAAAGAAAAAAGAAAAAAGAAAAAAGAAAAAAGAAAAAAGAAAAAAGAAAAAAGAAAAAAGAAAAAAGAAAAAAGAAAAAAGAAAAAAGAAAAAAGAAAAAAGAAAAAAGAAAAAAGAAAAAAGAAAAAAGAAAAAAGAAAAAAGAAAAAAGAAAAAAGAAAAAAGAAAAAAGAAAAAAGAAAAAAGAAAAAAGAAAAAAGAAAAAAGAAAAAAGAAAAAAGAAAAAAGAAAAAAGAAAAAAGAAAAAAGAAAAAAGAAAAAAGAAAAAAGAAAAAAGAAAAAAGAAAAAAGAAAAAAGAAAAAAGAAAAAAGAAAAAAGAAAAAAGAAAAAAGAAAAAAGAAAAAAGAAAAAAGAAAAAAGAAAAAAGAAAAAAGAAAAAAGAAAAAAGAAAAAAGAAAAAAGAAAAAAGAAAAAAGAAAAAAGAAAAAAGAAAAAAGAAAAAAGAAAAAAGAAAAAAGAAAAAAGAAAAAAGAAAAAAGAAAAAAGAAAAAAGAAAAAAGAAAAAATGCAGCTGTAGCAAATCCACTTGCTCCTATCACAGGGACGAGGGTGCCCAATGTATGTGTTAAGGCACCTAAACCCGTGGCAATAGTTGGAGCAACTAACCCTGTTGCATTTCTTGTCTGCATGACAAAGAAAACTTCACATAAGCACAAAAACCAACGAATCAGGAACAAAAAATATTTTTTGAGGTATTAAGAAATGATCAAAAATTTTTAAAACATCAACAAAACATTTTCAAAATTAATAAGATAATTCAATGGCCCCATAAAAGCAATGTCATATAAGCCAATTACATGTCGAACGTAGCTTTTTCTTAGTTATAAAATAAAGCAAATAAATCCATTTTTCAATACACAATAAACTTTTTCAAAAGAAGAAACTCAATTATGCACCTAATCAACTAAATAAACTAGACGAAACCATTTAATAACAACAACATCAATTAAGGGCATTAGCCTTATAAAGAACTATCAGCAAGTCTTTTAATTTAAAAACAAAAATCTTTTAGTCCAAAAGTACTAACCAGCAGCTACAATAGAGTAGATATTCAAAATCAAATAAAAATATTTTACCTACCTCCATAATAGTTGGTAATTGCTATAGCAGCCACCATATGGGGTTGATGACAAAAACTAGATTACTTAAAAAACATAGGAATGTAGGTAAATAAGAAACAATGAAAATAAAAAATTAACTCCAATGAACTAAAGCAACAAATATAACATAAGGTAGAGCTTAACCTGAGAAGCCCTGAATTCCTTTTGTTTTCTCTTCTTGTAGAAACCCACAATTTCAAATTCTTTGCCACAAAAGAGTAAACAAATGCCCATTTTGGTACAATGTAAAAACAAAGTAATATATATTCTATAGTTCTAAAAGCCTTGGCATTTATATGATAGTCATTTCTTATTACCATGAAGTACATGGTAATTCTCTAGATTAAATAAGATTTGCATTGACTAATAATCTGAACCAAGAGGGTAAAGTTTAAAAAAGCGTGCCACAACAAAATAATATCTAGATTACATAAAAAAAAACTATGCTCACCCACGGTTACTCCTGCTTGCAAGTAAAAAATAGATTACACAATTAATAATCAACCACAGTTGCCACTGTCTAAACCTTTCATAATTTTGTTATAGCACTCCACAATAAGTATAAAGTTTCTTATTCTAACAGAGGAAAAATATGCAACACACTAATTTTTGGACAAAACCTACAAGTTCAAGATTTTCTGAAAAATCTCATGTAACACAGCTAGTATTGAAGTTGCACACTTTTTCTTCCTAGCTTTGAGCCACTAATGTCATCAAACCCTTTACCAAAACCCCTTACCAGAAATCATTCAAACCCACCCAATTGCAATCCACACATCCCCAATTCAAAGTAGACATACAAACATTTCTGGGGTTGAAAGAGTTCCTATACAAAGATTAGATTGGAAATCTTGACTTGTTCGTGGATGTAACATAGCTATAGAATCAACCCTTTACCTTCAACCATAAAATCAAATAGTATTATAGGGTTTGTACCAAAATAGGGGAAAAAAATTAGGGAGCACAACAAAATAAAAAACTCATAGTTCAAAATTCAAGGAAATTTTGTCCACATACCTACCCCGAACTACAATAACATTAATCCAAGTTATCTCTCCAAACTTTTATTTTCTTTTTTATCTACAAAATAGTTGTTAGATTAGCACCTATAGAAGTTAGCCTCCCCATCCTTCGCAAAGAACCAAGTGCTTGCCTCGTTAATTCAACTCCCACTAGGGAGAGTTGAACATGACCTTTCCTAGTGACTGAAAGTTATGGTGGCCAACTATGCTAGCAATCCACCATCAGCATTCCAAGGTAGGTACGTTAGCATCAAGTATTTAGCAATTCATCAAGGTTAAAAACTAGTACTTCATGAAGCATGAACAGAATATACAACAATTTGTTAAATAAGATAAGAAAACATCTGATCAAGGTTAAAACTTCAGCAGGTATCCTTGCGCATTAGTGGCTAGTGGAATGCAACAATCACACTATTATTGAAATGCCTAAAATAAATCCCATCTAGCATAAAATAAATTAGATGCATAGCTATTTTATAAAATGAATTGACATTGGCAGTAGCTTTGGCAAAGGGGTCCATGAAAAAAACAAAACAAAACAATTTTCCTCCAAATAGATATGTGCCTCGTACAAAATAAAGCTAGTTTGAAAACATTGATCAGTAAAGAGGCTATAGAAAGCCAACCAAATTAATCCCTATTGTAAAAATCCCCAAAAAAAAAAAATTAATTAGAAAAAGAAAGAATGGACACGTGCATTTAATGCATCAAAAAGTAGTCCTAGCCTCTTTACCTTCAAAGTTGCGAAGAGAAAGTCCATATCAGCCCCCTTTTTCCAAGTTCTGAACGGAGGATTCATAACAATAGTATCAATAATTGGACCTACACAAGAAATCAAGATCACTACTTTGGTAAATGAACGAATACTATACTAAGCTTAGCATCTCCCAAAGAAATATATTAAGCAAATATATCATGTTACGCAAATTGCAACTCAATACCAACAACCCCAAATGCTACACAACAATATTTCTAAGAGAAATATCCAAAAGATAAACTAGTTATCAACACATCTCTTAAAGAATAGTTTGTAATGTCTTCAAGAAAACAAACACTTCTCTCCAAGTCAGTCCAAGTCCAGCAGTTCCCTAGATAAATTCTATGGTATAACTTCTTTGATGCTTGATTTTGGCATTCTCTATACTATTTGAGTTAAAGAATGCACCACACACACAAACACATAATTACTAATGACAGAAGCATACTGAACTTCTATTGTGTGTGCATGTTAGAGAGAAAGAGCTTTGCTTTTGCCCATCCACTGTATTTTTTCTGTAAATGTACGATGAGCCAATTAACAAAAAAAAAACTGAAAATAGAGTGCCTAATTTGGCTAGAGGCTTGGAAAAGAAAGATAGGGAGCCTAGGGGGATTCTCATTGTGAAAGTTTGTGTTACTAAAAGAGAGATAAAGAGATTTACCTCTCCATCGTAAATTCCTCACATCATTTTGAACAAAGTCCACATCTAACTGCATTTTTTTTTATCAATTAACGAAGCAATACTACGTCAGTCAACTGCCATTAAAAAACAAAATGACCCAAGTATTGAGTGCATCTCCAAAATCACATCGATCAGCCAGTTTCGTAAAGACAACAACATTATACTTCTTTGTATAGGGAACTACCAAGAACCTAAGTATAATGTAACCATAGGAGAAAACAGAATAATAACTTCTTGTGTTTTAATAAATATGGAAGATTATATTCAAGAGGAACCAAGAGAAAACAGAAAAATAACACTGAACTAAGATCCTTGCATTGAGCCATTCTTTTTTCTAGCATAGATAACTGACAAAGTATCTTTTTGTTTAGACCCTGCATCAGATATAAACTTATTGGTAGTTGAATATACATAGACGAAAT
Source organism: Camellia sinensis (assembly GCF_004153795.1). Taxonomy (NCBI): domain Eukaryota; kingdom Viridiplantae; phylum Streptophyta; class Magnoliopsida; order Ericales; family Theaceae; genus Camellia; species Camellia sinensis. The sequence continues at coordinate 965,589 of NW_021027269.1, read as the reverse complement.
AAGAGCACACATCACTGCTGAAATTGGAGAAACAATGGAAATATATCAGAACTCAAAAACCGTAACCTTGCTTAGTGCAAGTGTAAAGCAGTTTTTTGCTGAAGGTAGATCTCCCTTTTTCCAAATGCAGTTACCTAAGCATAGCCAAGCATCTGCCAGAGATGGATTCAACTTCACCTGGAATAACATCAGCCAATTTCAAAACGTAACCCTCAGCCTTAGCAGTGCAGCACATGAAACAACCAGGATTGAAACTTTTTTTTTTTTGTTACATATATATTCTATAAATTGTTTAAAAGTTGTTGATCATGTTGATTGGAAAAATAACAAATAAAAAAGATAAAAAATAAAAAATAAAAAAAAACAAATGTATACATTATAATGTTGATTTTAGGCTCATATTTTTATGAATTTTATTTTTTTCATTTTTTCCACCATATAAAAGTTCAATCTATTTCAAATAAATAAATAATAAAAAAAACAATGTATACATTATGATGTAGATTTTAGACTCATATTTTTATGAAAACTTTTTTATTTTTCCCACCATATAAAAGTTCAATATAAGTGATCTAAGAGTCATTAATTTTTATGTTCTCATTGATTGAAACTTTTTTTTTTCCATATATATTCTGTAAATTATTCAAGAGTCATGAATTTTTTATATTTTCAGTCATAAGCTTTTGGTTGAGCTTGGGGAA
>NW_021027269.1:930548-949047 GCF_004153795.1 Camellia sinensis | reverse complement strand
CCCATGTTACATAGCATTGTGCATGCCATGTTATGTGTGAGGGCAAATTTGTAATAAGTGTGTGTGCGTGTGTGCATGTCTTTCAACCTCCACTTCTTTCTTCCCTTTTATTTACCTGCTTATGATGGTAGATTAGGGCACATTTATTTTAGCATGCCTTATGCTATGCATGCGTGCATTCATGCATTTGTTGACATGCACCGGGCTCGGTACATCATACAAACTACATTGTACTTTTCAATTCCAAATTGAATACATGTTAGCTGTAGCATTTCATATGCCATGTTTAGAATAGCCGAGCCTGCTATAGTTGCACTTTTGCATGTGTTGCATTAGGTATTTCTGTATAATTAGGATCATGCATGGATTTCTAATAAGCTTCTGTTTTGGCTTGGAGTACTCGGTAAGTTTTATGCTTTAGCATCCTTCCATCCGTGTGAGTGACTGCCATGAATAGCATGCTTACCATGAGGCTATATGCTTATGTGATATAACTGCCTGAATGCTTGTGGGTGAAGGTTGGGTTATTTGGATTGGAACAATTCGTTGACTATGAGTTTTTTTTTTTTTTAAGCCCACTAGATAGTGGCAAAATCATCTTTTCTAAAAGCCCACTTGAGGGTGGCAAAATCTGCATTTTAGCCTACTTGCGAGTAGCAAACCATTTTCAAAACAAACATGAAATGTTTTGTTCCAATTTGGGCGATTTGGTTTATACTTGTTTGCTGCGCGCATAACGTAGTAATTCTAGGCTAATAATTGGTTTAAGAACACATAGCGTTTTCAAAATTGGATATCACGGTTAGTAGAGGCCGGTCTTCAGACCGGGCGAGAGGGGGTGCTCATAGCTGACCTTCCCCGATCGTACCCAAGCTCCCGAGCCGAGACAACTCCGGTGATGACGGACATGTGGCCTTCGGCACCGAGTCAGGGTTTCCTAAATTCTCCCATTTTAAAATATTTAGGTGGCGACTCTGTATCTGGCAAAGCAGTCCATGTTTGGCACTACTTTTTCAAAAATCTGTTTCTCAAAACGATTTGCCAGATTTGGACTCTTTGGTTCAGATTAAGAACCGCGACAACAAAATCGCGAGTCCGAACTGTAGTAGCGAGGGCCCCCTCCGCGGGCGCGTCTACACCAAGGTATGCATTTCAGAGAGCATTAATTTATGTATGATGGATGTACCTCTAACCCAGCCAAAGCCAAAACAAACCATGGTGGTGGTGGTATTGCAAACTGAAAAAGAAAAGACCATATCAAGAGAAGGACCCCAAGAAGACATAACCGAAGTACTAGTAATTGAGATTGGAAAACTGCCAGAAGAAGGATATGATCCCAACAAATACATAGTACCTATTGGCCAGTTGAAACCGAAAGTTATCCTACCCGACTCATGTACCATCAATGTCGTTAGAGAAGATATGCTTGAACAGGGATTAGATGACTTGGCCAATCTAGAAGAAAACTTGGACAATCTCAAATGCTTTGAGGAATTGGATTTGGGGAATGTGCAGATCGGGTGGTGGGATCCAATAAGTTCCAATGCTACTCACGGTTGGGCAAGTGATGATGAAGGTTCTGATGGGGAAACTAAGGGGAAAAATGATGAACCAAAAACTGACACCGAAAAGTTTGAAAACAGTGACAACGAAAGGGGTTCCAAGAGAGAAGAAGAATCAGAAAGTCCGCCGGAGTATAACATGGGAATGATTCATGTAAAGCCTAACAATTGCCTTTCGGTTAATGAATGTGAATGGTGGGATGATAGCGATCTGCAGCTCGCTCACACCGATGATGAATAGGGTAGTACTTTGCCTGATGAGACTTGGTATTCCTAAGAAATTGATCACCTAACTAGGAGTGGGCGTTACTTTAAACCTCCACAACTAGACCAAGGCGAGTCCTCGGGCAAAGATACAGACATTGATAAAGAGAAAGAGAAAGAAGCAGAAGAAGACCTGGTTTTAAAATAGCTAAAAAAGATCCAAGCAAACATCTCCATCTAGAGACTTCTTATGGCTTCTCGAGAACACCGATAAGCAATGTTGTCAGCCTTAAACAAGGCCAAGCTATCCATTAAGACAACGTCAGATCAGTTAGTATCTTTCATCATACCTAGAGACACGACCTCTATGTTATCATTTACAGACAAAGAGTTACCACCTGAGGGGGTTGACCACAGCAAGCCTTTGTATGTGGCCTTGGAGTGTAGAAAGAAGTGGATTCCAGTAGTTTTGGTTGATACCAATTCAGCCATTAGTGTGTGCCCAGCAAGGACTGCTTATGCGATCAGGTTAAAGCCGGCTGACTTCACGCCAACAAGCCAAGTTATTCGAGCATATGACAACACCAGCAGGAATGTTATGGGGACTTTCAAGGTCCAGATATATTAGTTGGTTCCTCTGAGCATGAGGCAGAATTCCATGTCATGGATGTCACGGCAACTTTCAACCTATTGTTGGGCAGGCCTTGGTTGCATAAGATGAGAGTGGTGTTTTCAACCATATACCAGTTGGTGAAGTGCCCGCACAATGGAGGGATTGCCACAGTTTTTGGCAATTCTACAATCCACCCTCCTCCAGAAGTCACAATGCCAGTACTGGATGTACAACATGGGAGTGAAGATGTTTTTCTCTCGGATTTTACCTTGGTAGAAGCACAGCTAGTGCAGACAATCATAGAAAAAGAGGAGGCTACACATCTGAGTGCCCAATCAGTTTATATGATGAACAAACTAGGATACATCCCAGGTTCTGAATTGCGAAGAAGTGGCCGACAAGGCTCCACAGAGATAATTAAGGTAATCCACAACCCACATGCATTTGGGTTGGGATATGAACCAACAGTAGAAGACTGGAAGAAGAAAAAGAAGGAAATGAGAGAGAGAATCAATGCAAAGAAGATGGGAAAAAAGTATGAGCTGGTTTATAGGCCAATCCATAGGACCTTGAATGGACGCTTTGTCCGCCAAGGAGAAGACTTCCCTTTCTATGGTTTCCCTGAGCCCTCGATTGATCAAGTGGAGAGGAAGAGATACCCTGGGTTTGAGATCTTCTTCGATCATCAGCTCTCCGACAGTGACGAGGAGTGAGTAGATCCTAGTATCGACATCGGACAAGACAGAGAAGTCAACTCGGAAAGTAGCACAGAGGAAGTCCTAGGTCTAACACTGGTTGATTTACTGACAGAATCACATACTAGCACTGAACCGATGAATTTGGGGGATATGACCATTGCCGTGATCGGGGAGGAGGTACCTGCTGACTGCTCAAGCTTCATCATGGATGCAGTGAATGGTTCACAAATAAATTGGCACTTTGAAAAGAGTTGTATTGAGAGTTCTGAATTAGCTGTTAAGTCTGAGTCCGGTGGGCTTATAGGGTTGGAGGCAGATTTAAGTTTCTCTAAGATGTCAGAGTCTTCTTTTTCTTTCTCTTTTGAGTCTGTTGCAACTTGTGAGCCCGAGGCTTTGAATGAAGATGTGATTTCCGCTTACTTTTCTGTGCCCATAGTTCATAACATTGACCAAAATTTTCAAGATCTTGATAAAAACGAAGAAGAAGAAATTCCTCAAGCTTTGAAAAATTTAATCGAATGGGAGGAAGAAAGGCATGCTAAGCCATTAGTGGATAAAATTGTTTCTGTAAATGTGGGTACTGAAAAAGATCCTCGTTTGATCCAAATTGGTTCTACATTGTCTTTAGAGGAATGTGAACAATTAGTTGCTTTATTAAAAGAATTCAAAGATGTTTTTACATGGTCTTACGAAGACATGCCAGGAATTGACCCTGAGATTGTACAGCATAGGATCCCTCTTAACTCTGAGGCCTGACCTGCCAAAAAGAAGCTTCACAGAATTCGTCCAGATTGGGCCTTGAAAATTAAAGAAGAGGTTACCAAGCAAATTAATGTTGGGTTTTTGCTCGTATCAGAATATCCTACTTTGTTAGCCAATATTGTGCCAGTTCCGAAGAAAGATGGCTGAATTCGAGTTTGTGTTGACTTCCAGGATTTGAATAAGGCTAGTCCGAAGGATGATTTCCCATTGCCACATATTAACGAATTGGTAGACTTCACTACAGGGCATGTCTTACTGTCATTCATGGATGGTTTTTCAGGGTATAACCAGATCCTTATGGCTCCAGAGAACAGAGAAAAGATAGTGTAGATGTGCCTAAACGTCCCGAGCTCCACGCGCGAAATGGCGTGAAATCCGTTTTGTTCTTTAGGCTGCTATAGTTCGAACTCAATGTCACGGTTCTGAATCTAATCTCGCAAAGTGCAATGCAAGACCGATAAATCACCAAAGAGTCCAAATCCGGTAAATCATTTTGGAAAACTGATTTTTATAAAGAAGTGTCAAACATGGACTACTTTGCCAGATACAGAGTCGCCACCTAAATGTTTTTGTTTTGGGAAATTTAGGAAACCCTGACTCGTGCCTAAGGCCACGTGTCCGTCATCACCAAAGTTGCCTCGGCTCAGGAACTTGGGTACGAGAGGGGAAGGTCATGCAATGAGCACCCCCGCTCGCTCGATCAAAGATCGGCCTTTACTAACATGATATTTTGTTTTTGAAAACACATGTGTTCTTATTCCAATTTATTAGCTAGCTTACTACATGATGTGCACAGCATACAAGTATAAACTAGATCGCCTAAGTTGGAACAAAACATCTCATGTTTATTTATTTGAAAATGGTTTGAAGGTGCTACTCGTAAGTAGGCTAAGACGTGGATCTGCCACCCTCAAGTGGGCTTAGAAAACATGATTTTGCCACTCTCGAGTGGGCTTAAAACTCGCATTTCGATGAATTGTTCCAATTCAAGCAACCCAACCTTCACCCACAGGCATTCATGCAGTTAAACACTTAAGCAGTTAGCCTCATGACAAACATGCTATCATGGCAATGCTCACACTCATGCAAGATGCTAAAGCACAAAAACTTACAGTGTACTCCGAGCCAAAACAAAAGCTAGTTAGTAATCAATGCATGATCCTAGCTATGTCAACAATGCCTAATGCAACACATGCAAAAATGCAACTGAAATAGGCTCGGCTATCTTAAAATGGCATATGAGATGCAACTTGATAATCATGTATTCAAGTAGGAATTGAAATATAATATAGTTAGTATGATGCGCCGAGCCCAGTGCATGCAATACAAATGAATGGATGCAAACATGCATAGCGTAAGGATGCTAATCAAAATATGACCTAGAACTAACCATCATAAGCAGTTAAGTAAAATGGAGAGATGTGGGGTTGGAAGACATTCACACACGCACGCACACTTATTACAAAATTTGCCCTCTCGGCGAAGGGTCCGAATGAATCAACTAGCTAGCTACACTACACTAATTAATTATTACAAAACCTTAACTAATTAAGCAAATTAATTAAGGTACAAAACCAACTAAGTAAGAACAGAAAGAAGCTAAATCAAGTTGCCACAGCTCTGCTTCAGAATGATAAATGATGCATGCTCGATCGCCTCGCTCGGAAATCCGTTACCATGCCTCATGTTGCCTTTGTTTGCACTGTTTTAGACTTCTGAAAACTGTGCAAATCCCCAAAACACTTCTGATCCACCTCATGGATATGCTGAGAGGTCATCGGCCAAGAGGTATGGCCATCGGCCAAAGGATAATGCTCATCGACCAATTTTGAGTCTATCGGCCAAATATTTATAGCCGATCGGCACACTAGATAGCCAATTGGCCATCTCTTCCTGCAAACTCTCCTTTTTGCTGCAACAGAGTACAAACAGAGGCATGGCAATGTATTTGCAAGAAAATGTGTGTGCTACTACACCCCTTATCATGTCTAAGGCTCAAAGGTGTGTAGTGCTCTCAAGCCATCAATCATGCATTTCGATGCATGATGGCCAAAGAGACCGAGTTGCACAAATGCATATCACATGAATGCACAAAAACATACAAATGCCTTAAACTCTATCATGTTTGATCAAGAGTGTCGGCGACCGAGGATTAAGGCACGTTTCATCACTTCAAGTATGAAACGTCCCTCGTTCCTCGTATTTGGCTTGACACCCAAACCAAACACAATGCAATGCAAGGTATGCCAAACACAATGCAAATAACAAGCATGCAAATAACATGGCATGTAACAAGTATGCAACAATGTCATGCAATGCAACTAGCATGAAACAACATGCAATGTGCCAAGCATGCAACAATGTCATGCAATGCAACTAGCATGCAACAACATGCAATGCGACAAGCATGCAACAACATGCAAAATGGAGTTAAACTAAAATGGACAGACCTCAAACATGCCCAAATCAGTGGCCAAAATGTTGAAATGATGGCATGAAATGCAAGACAATGCATGCATATGCTCTAGCCCACCAATTAAGCATAAAAGCATAACTCTCAAAAGTGCTTAAGGAGTGACAAATGTAAGCGTGTAGCAACACTATAAGCACTGAAATAAGGTATGAAATGATGCCAAATCATTCAATCAATACAAGCATGGCATGCTAGGGTCCTTAAAGCATAAAGCTACCAAAAAAGACTACAAAGGAGGCATGCAATACATGGTACAAAGACATGAACCGATCATGGACAGAGTTCAAATAGGTCTAAACAAAGACCAAAATATGCTAAGATTGAGGCACAAATGTGTGACAACCCTCACTACTGTTTACTGATAACACCACTGATTACTGCCAAACTGAGACTGATCATGATAAGTAATTGAATTGACTGAAAATCTGAACTGATTGATTGAGTGTGTTAGTTAAATGCATTTCTATCTGTTTGACTGTTAAATGATCTATTCGTGTTTTATGTTTTAAACTGCAAATTGAAGGCCTATCAGCGGCCGAATCCGAAATTGCTTAATGTTTTATGCTCATTAGAATTTATGTAATTTTATGGTATATTTAATTGAAATGTGATTGGGTATGAATAAATTAGATTTAATAATGGTAAATTACAAGAGTTGGCCTTAATCACCAAATTGCCATCTAGTGGATTTATCTAGGCAACCCCTCTCCACTTCATACATATTGATACAACATTTCTTCAGCTCATTTCCTAGAGCAAAACCGACTAGAGAGAGGGAATTGGGAGAAAATAGAATTCATCAAAGATTGTTTGGAGAATTTGAAGGAGAATTGCATATTGAGCCTCTACACTTGTAATCCAAGACCTAAGGTAGAGAATTTACCTTCTTGTTCATAGTTTGAATTACTTCTTGCATGGTCCATGTTAATTTTGAAGTCTAGAGCCAAAATATGGCTTAAATTGTTGAATTGAGTAAGATTTCATGCATGCACGGTCCTATTGTTGAGTTTTGAGTTGTGTTCATGGAAATTGCTACATGCATGTTCATATTTTTGGTCTTGATCCATGGATTCACCATGTTTTTGTAAGAATTGTCTCTTTGGAGCATGTTTTAGAAGCTTTGAATTCATTAGAACTCATACATGTATGAGTTTTGCATCAATCTTCATGTTATTGGATTTTAGGTTGGAATTGTGTTTTAATTGAACTACCTTTGGGCTTTGATTCCTCAAATTGATCTTCAAAACATGTTATACTATGAGTTTACAAGTGTTTTCCAGAAAATTAGCCCAAAATGGTCGAATTTGACGCATTGGAATTGAGTTTTGAGCTTGAGGTTCAAATCTGGAAATTCTAGATTTTGGACTCACGCTCGACCGAGGAGTTCTACGCTCGACCGAGGAGTTCTACGCTCGAGCGTAAGCCTTGCGTTCATGCATTCCGCTCGAGCGAGGAAAGTAGCGCTCGAGCGTGAAATGCGTGTATCCAGTACTTTACATGTGTTTACAGTCCGCTCGAGCGTGTATCGAGCGCCCATCGAGCATGATTTTTGCGCATCTAGTATTTTTACTGTAGCTTACAATCCGCTCGAGCGACGTAAGTCACGCTCGAGTGGAGATCCTTTGTCTGCATGTCCACTCGAGCGTAAAAAGCCACGCTCGAGCGAGACCCCTGTTTTCTGAAAATTCTGAAAAGTGTTTTAAAGTGCATCTTTGCATCCTCATTCCATCCTAGGCATTCATAGGCCTAGTTTAAGGCATCTTAATGAGGATACTGATGTAGAACCATACCGAGTCAAGATAGGGATTAAGTTAATATTTCCCAACTGTATAGCTTAGTGTGTGTTCACTCTGTAACTGTGTAGGGTTGGCATTCGAGGACGCGTACTAGCTTATCTGTAGCCCAGAACTCTGTGAGTAACAATGTTGTAAAGATATGTTCAATTGAAATTATTTTCTGAACAAATGACTGTACTGCTTTATGAAATGACACTATTTACTGAATGAATGTTTTTCCTATTTGTGAACTGTATTCGTGGCATCCATAGCAATATACTATTACTGAACTGTTACTGCTACTGTTACAAAGATCTCTGTCGGTTCCTATGTTTGGAACCACTACTGTTTACTGATATGATGGCCATCATTGACTGTTCGGTCTATTAAGACCTACTGTACTGTTTTGCTATTGGGTGCACCACATATGACTATTATAGTTTCTGAATTACTATATGGCATGAATTATGAGCCACAAACTGAATAACTGATATACTAATAAATGACTATTTTCAATACTGAAGGGACATTCATTCTAAACCTGTTTACGCATATGTTATTCACTGGGCTTTAGCTCACTGCTTATATATATATGTAGGTGTACAGGCACCAGACCGTTGCTAGGAGAGTCGGGCTAAGCTCCCGTTTTGTCAAGCCAACCACCGTGCCTCACTGCGAGGTTCCAAGTCCTTCAAGCTAAGGCTTTTTGGAGTGTTTTAGTTTTCCCCCTTTTTGTATCTGGTTTGTAACACTGTATAGACTGACATGTGTACCCATACTATACTGTTATGGTAGGGATTTGGTCCCTAACCTGAACGCCTGTAAATGACGTATGTACGTATATACTGTTTTGTTTCTGAATGTGAATATATATGAAAAGTCTTTTTGCATACAGACCGTCACAGCTCATTGGACATCTTTTAATTACTGTTTTGGCTTCTGCCAGCCCCTGTACTCTGTATTACTGTTAAGCAGGCCTACGGTAATCTCGGAATACTGGCCGGTTACGGTGCTAAACTCATAGGGGTGGGTTTGGGTCGTGACAAAATGCCTAGGCATGCATGCATACACACTAAGCCACAAACAAGGTAACAAATGCACAACACTTAGAGGCACTCAAAGGGTGAATGAAGTGGGAACATGGCAATGCTACATGCTCTGAAATGTCATGTGGAATGATGCCAAATCATGTACATGATACAAATGAAGCATGCTATGGTGCCCAAAGCTTAAGGCTAGCAAGGCACTTGCACTACAACTATGCAAAACATGAAGCATATGGCAAGGGCAACCCAAAACAGTCCTAAAACATGTTAAAATGAGTCTAAAACATGTATGGAAGGAAGCCAAAATATGCTAGCATGAAGGGCATAAGGCATGATGGATGCAAGGCAAATAAGGTGGATTACACTACACCTATCAAGACCAAGCATGAGATGGCTTCACCAACAAAAATCAGAGTTATATCATGGCAAAATAACCCCAAATACACATTGAAATGACAGCTCGCAAGCTTAGGCATGAAGGCATATGCAAAGGCTTATGTTCAAGGCATAAAGGACCAACCCTTCAACGCATTGAAAAAGTGAAAGATGTGAGTGCATGGCAATGAAACATGCTCTGAAATCACATAAAAAAATGATGTCAAATCATTCAAATAGGTCAAGCAATGCATGCTAGTGGACTTGATACACAAAGCTAACAAGCTAGATTGAACCATGGCTATACAAAATAATGCATGCATGACCAAGACAATACAAATCAGAGCTAGTGCATGGTAAAACAAGGCTAAAATCTCCTTTGAGTTGAGCCAAAACATGCAAGAATGATGGTCCAAACACAAGATGCATGTCATGCTAGCATGCAAAATTGCTCTACAAGTGTATGGTGCATGCAAGAGGTCATCAAGCCAACTTTAGACAGAGGTATAGCATGACAAAATAACACCAAATACTTGTTGAAATGGAGCCAAAACAAGCTAAGCAAACATGCTACCATTATGGGTCATTTATACTAACATATGAGACACAAGGTGAGGGGGGGTGTCCCTCTCCTATTTAAGACTCCAAAATCACCTTTCCACAACTGAAAATCCTCTGGATTTCAATGGTGAGAAGGTCAAAACAAGATGGTTCCAAAGCTCAAAAAGAAGGCACAAAACAAGGCCAAACAAGGCCTAAGAGGGGGTAGACAACCCCCAACACAAAAGTGACCTTAAACAAACATCACAAGCATGAAAAATCAGAACTTTTTACAGTATAAAGTTAAGCTTAAATCAGCATGCAAATAGGTCTAAAAGCTTAAGCCAAAATGGGGGATTAAAAGGTAGTTGACTCACCCTTAAAGAACACCTTCAAGAACACAACTCCAGCAGCTTTTCTGAGCTTAAACCACTCCAAGAACTCTAAAACCAACTCCTATGGACCTCAACAACCAAAGGATGGTGTTCTAGTAGGTGTTTGTGTGCAATAATATGAAGAAATCACATTTTTTAGTACAAACAAGAGCAAATGGAGAGAAAGAGAGGTAAAATATAGAGAGAGAGATATATATATATATATATATATATGACTTGTATCTCAGATTTTTAGAACCCCTAGAAAAGGAGGGGAGGCTCCCTTCTTATAGAATTTCAATTCTCAAGCTTGTTAAATGCAATCCCTCCATACACGTGTATAGAGGATGGGAATTGTGCCCACCAGCTGTCACAGCTAGCAGAAAATATCTGCAAAAAGCAGATGGAAAGGTCTCGGCTCAAAAATATGGCCGATCGACCAAAAAGAGTGCCGATCGGCCAACACTTATAGCCGATGGCAAGAAAACAAGGCCGATGGCACAAGGCCTTAGCCGATGGGTTGCAGGGATGGCCAACAAGCCATCCTCTTCCCTCAGAAGCAAAACCACAAGTCCTTGGTCCACAACCAAGCACAAAACAAACAAGTTGAGAGATCCTAAGGCAAGGCGCATAGCCGAGACCTTCGGGAACTCAAAATGAACACGAGCATGGATGATCATCGAGTGTTCAAACAATGACGTCCAAGTCTTGAGGACGATCAAAAATGGGGTGTCTACATACAATACTTACCACACCATAGGGGACATACTGCTACAGGGTTATGCCATTCAGTTTGAAGAATGTCGGGGCCACTTATCAGAGAGTTGTTACCACTCTTTTGCATGATATGATCCACAAGGAAGTTGCGGTGTATATAGATGACATGATTGTCAAGTCCAAAGATCGGGAAAGCCATTACACTGCATTGAAAAAATTCTTTGAGAGAATTAGGGAATACAAGCTAAGGCTGAATCCACAGAAATGCACCTTTGGGGTAACTGCGGACAAGATGTTGGGATTTCTGATCACACGGTGGGGAATTGAAGTTGATTCATCTAAAATTAAGGCCATCTTAGAAATGCCACCACCAATGACTGAAAAGGAAAGATGCAATAAATAAGGAGGTTTATTTCAAAGCTAATCTTGACTTGTGAACCACTGTTTGGTCTCCTAAAGAAAGGGAAGAAGTTCCAATGGGATAATCAATGTCAGTTTGCGTTCGAGCAAGTCAAGCAGTATTTGCAGAATCCACCTGTGTTATCACTGCCTGAGCCAGAGAACTCGTTGATCCTGTACTTATCAGTGATCGAATCAACTATGAGATGTATGCTTGCACAAGAGTCGGATGAGAAAGTGGAGAAGGCCATTTACTACTTAAGTAAAAAGATGCTTGAATATGAGACACGCTATACTTCTTTGGAAAAACTTGCTTAGCTTTGGTATGGGTCACCAGGAAGTTGAGACACTATCTGTTAGCTCACTCGGTAATTCTGGTTTCAAGATTAGACCCAATCAAATATCTCTTTAAGAAACCAGCACTTACTGGTAGGCTAGCTCGTTGGTTGCTTTTGCTCTTAAGTATGTCACTCACAAATCTGTCAAAGGAAAGGTCATAGCAGAATTTTTGGTTGATCACCCAATTGAAGGAAGAGAAGATATGGAGTACTCATTTCCAGATGAAGAGGTCATGCAGATGAAAGAAGACACTTGGAAGTTGTACTTTGATAAAGCATCCAATCAATTTAGCTATGGGATAAGCGTGTTGCTCATAGCGCCAGATGATTCCCATATCCCTTTAACTTTCAAACTCCGATTCAGGGTATCTAACAACCAAGCAGAATATGAGGCGTGCATTTCCGAATTAGAAGCAGCCCTGGAACTAGGGGCAATAAGGTTGGATGTGATCGGGATTCAAACTTGGTCGTCTCTCAAGCCAATGGAAAGTTAAAGAGGAAAAAATGAAAGTCTACCATCAAACCTTAGACATGTTGATCCCGAGGTTCGAAAAACTAACTTTTACACACCTGGTAAAAGAGAACAACCGATTTGCTAATGCATTAGCAACCCTGGCATCAATGATAGATATACCGGTCGGGGTCAAGATGCGTCCGATCCTTATAGAAGAAAGGTACACCCCCGCGTATGAAATGATAGCCGCAACGGAAGAAGTTCAAAATGAAAACCCTTGGTACTTTGATATTTGGAATTTTCTAGGAAGTCGTACATACCCACAGGGGGCAAACACCAAAGACAAAAAGGGGATACAGCGTCTGGCCACTCAATTCGTCATTTGTGGAGATAAGTAATATAAGAGAGGGCATCTGGGAATACACAAGCTGTGTGTAGAGGAAAAAGAGGCAAAGCGTATCATGAAAGCCATCCATGGAGGAGAGTGTGGAGCCCATATGAACGGTATAATGCTAGCCAGAAAAATCCTTAGACAAGGATACTACTGGTTAACCATGGAGAGTGATTGTATCAACTTTGTTAGGCGATGCCACAAATGTCAAATTCAAGTCAATCGCATGAACATCCCGCCATCAAAACTCTACAATATGACTTCGCCTTGGCCTTTCTCAGTCTGCGGCATAGATATCATCGGGGCAGTCACACCGAAAGGTTCAAATGGTCATCAGTTCATCTTGGTTGCCATTGACTATTTTACCAAGTGGGTTGAAGCACAGTCGTATTCAGTGTTGAAAGCATCACACGTGGCCAAATTTATCAAGAACAACATTATCTGCAGATACGGGGTGCCAAACGAATTAATTTCAAATAATGGCTCACATTTCAAAGGAGAAGTGGTAGTTCTACTTGAGAAGTATAACCTGTCTTTTCACAAGTCATCAACCTACAGGCCACAAACCAATTGAGCCATTGAAGCTGCAAATAAGAACATCAAGACCATTCTGTGTAAGATGGTAGAAACTTATAGAGATTGGCCAAATAAGTTACCTTTTGCACTTTGGGGATACAGGACATCAATTCGAACGCCTACAGGGGCAACCCCTTACTCTTTGGTAGATGGAATGGAGGTTGTTTTGCCAATTGAGTTGGAAGTGCCTTCATTGAGGATTATAGCTAAATGTCAGATACTAGAAGCTGATTGGCAACAAAACCGATTTGAGGAACTGATGCTATTTGATGAGCGAAGATTGAAGGCATTATACCACATTCAAGGGTATCAACACAGGATTGCCAGAGCATTCAACAAAAAGGTTAGATCTAGGAATTTGAGGTAAGGGGACTTAGCGTTGAAAGACAACCGAGCTCCTATTCATGACCCTAGGGGCAAGTTTACACCTAATTGGACGAGGCCCTACATCATTAAATCAATCTGGTCAGGAGGAGCAGTCATTCTCATGGATTTGGATGGTTTGGAGTTCTCACAACCAATCAACATGGACAAGTTGAAGAAGTACTACCCTTGAGAGGCTCGTTGGGTCGAAAACCCGAAAGGGCGACCCAGGCAAAAGTTAGAGCAGAAAAACAAAAAAATAATAAAATAAAAAAAATGATGACGAAAAAAAAATAGAAAAATGAAAAAATGAAAAGCTCGCAAGGTTGAAAACCCGAAAGGGCGGTTTTGGCAAAAGTTAGGGCACAAAAGGAGAGTGTCAATACCCGAGCGAACCTTAACCGGAACTACGTATGGCCTGATTCCTATCTTTGGGATACGTAGGCAGCTTCATCTTGAAGTTTAGCCTTAATCATTTTTCAAGTCACTCATCTCATCCATGTTTGGTTGGTGTATCTTTATTCGACTCGGTTATTCATATTTGATTAGCTCGTCCCAATTTGATTCAATTGTCTTATTTCTCCTTCATGACGGGTTCAGTCACAAGATGAATTTAGTTGTACATCTCAAGGGTTGATTTCATGTTGATCGAGTACTGGTCATTTGCGAAAATAGATTTTGAGGACTTTTAATGAAGTTCACTGATTTTCTCAAAAATTATTTTATTTTTGCAAAACTCAGACCATTCTTTAGACCAAAAAGAAAAAAATTTCAGGCCTCATAATTTGGCTCATATGATTTCAAGATAAAAAATGGAACAAGTGTGCTAATTTACCTCTCATGTCGATCAAAATCGCTTTAGCAGAAAGGAAAAACAAAAAGGGCAAAGTGATGAACTAGGGGCACAGTTGAGTCAGGTTTTCTGTCGTTCACCCAGACTATCGAGTTCTCGTCACCTTAATCAAGCAATCGCCGGAAAATGCACAGTAGTTGTCGTCGGTGATGCTTTTCCGTCAGCGGTCGACCGGTGTTGCTCTGTTTTGCGTTCATTTTGCTCCGACAAGAGCAAAGGGGTGTGTTTTGGATGATTTTTGCTTTATTTTCATTTCATTAAGTTGTGTTTTGTGTTTTGGTCAGTGATATGCTCAATATTCAGTATAGAATTCACTAAAATGCAGCCATTTTCAAGTTTAAAATTCAAAACAAAATGATTTTTATGTTCAGTGCTGTGCCATTCATGCCATTCAAATTTGCAGAACAAACTCATTTTATTAATGCCAAGGATCAACCCTGATCAAAGTTGTACAAAAAGGAGTTGAAGCTATAGGTACCCACTCCAAAAAAAAAAAAACAACAACAATAACAACAAAAAACAAAAAAAGAGTGAGAGAGAAAGTAACATTTTCTCAATTGACATCGATGTTAGACTGTGCCGCCATTATTTGCTCAACTGACATCGCTGGAAAGCTGAAAACAGGGAAAAAAGGAGGAGGCCGCAATTGAGGTTCAGGGGAGCCAGAATCAGTCATCTCTATCGTAAACTCATTCAGGTCTGGAAAAAGAGTGAGAGAACCGTGTGAAGAGGCCATGTCAGAGGAGAGTAAAAGAAAGAGGCTGCAGAGTGGTGGCAGAGAAGGTTTGCAAGCTTTTGCTCTGCCTCTCTTGCATGCCTCAACTTAAGAAGAGAGTGAAGAAGAAGAAAAAAACAAAGAGGAGAAACATTGAGATAAGGCGTTGAAAAATTGGGACAGCCTGTCGGTCAGGCGCCGCGATTGTTGAAATCGCGCGCCAAACACGATGCTCAAAGAAGATGAAGGAACAGAGAGAGAGACAGAAATAGGAAAGGAGAGAGAGAGAGAGATGTATATGTATGTGTACGTGTGTATGTGTGTATTATATTATGTACGTATATGTCTGTGTACATGTAACTATGCATATATTTTCTCTGTATATGTATATGTGTGTATCGGTATACGTATATAATTTGTCTGTGTGTATATGTATACATATGTAATACGTATTTTGTATATCGTTCATGTGTATATGTAACCTTCCCCCTCTCCGTATAAGATACGGTTAGGTATGCCTGTTGGTTACAACACCTTTGCACCTTTCATGTAAAACGTATTAGGATTTGATGTTTACCTAGTTAAAGCCTTCCCCCTTTCCATATGAAATACGGTTAGGTACGTCTGTTGGTTACACCACCTTTGTTCCTTTCACGTGAAACGTGTTAGGATTTGATGTTTACCTGGTTAAAACCTTCCTCCTTTCCGTATGAGATACAGTTAGGTACGTCTGTTGGTTACACCACCTTTGCACATTTCATGTAAAACGTGTTAGGATTTGATGTTTACCTAGTTAAAACCTTCTCCCTTTCTACATGAGATAAGGTTAGGTACGTTTGTTGGTTACACTACCTTTGTTCATTTCACGTGAAACGTGTTAAGATTTTATGTTTACCTGGTTAAAACCTTCCCCATTTCCGTATGAGATACGGTTAGGTACTTCTGTTGGTTACACCACCTTTGCTTCGTTCACGTGAAACGTGTTAGGATTTGAAGTTTACCTGGTTAAAACCTTTCCCGTTTCCATATGAGATACGGTTAGGTACGTCTGTTGGTTACACCACCTTTGCTCCTTTCATGTGAAACGTATTAGGATTTGAAGTTTACCTGGTTAAAACCTTTACCATTTCCGTATGAGATACGGTTAGGTACGTCTATTGGTAACACCACCTTTATTCTTTTCATAGAAAAGGTGTTAGGATTTGATATTTACCTGGTTAAAACCTTCCCCCTTTCTGTATAAGATATGGTTAAGTACATCTGTTGGTTATACTACCTTTGTTCTTTTCACGTGAAACGTGTTAGGATTCGATGTTTACCCAATTAAAACCTTCACTCTCTCTGTATGAGATACAGTTAGGTATGCTGTTGGTTTCACCATCTTTGTTCCTTTCACTAAAACGTGTTAGGATTTAATGTTTACCTTTCTCCTCTCTGTATGAAATACGGCTAGGAATATCTATTGGTTACACCACTATACCTCCTCCAACGTGAAACGCGTTTTGGATTTCGTGTTCATTTTTTTCTCTTATCGCATAAGGCACGTTTGGATTTCGAGTTCACCTATCATTTGTGTTATGGCACATTTGTATGTGATCTTGTGGCACATTTAATGCGATGCACCCCCCGTTATGTTTCATATCATTTGCACGAAGCTTGTCTTTCATGTTGCCATCTTCATATCTTTATCATCACTCCATGACATTGCACTGCATTGCATAATCATGAATTTTAAAACAACTGGCTTCGCGAAGTGTGTAAGTCCAACTTTTAAACTTCATTTTGAGCATGTCATTTGCATTCTTTCCCTGAACTACGCTGGTTTGATTCCTTGCAAAGAGATACATAGGCAACCTTCAGGTTCAACCAATTACATCTCCATCTTGTTTGTTTGCCCAAGTCTTATAGCCTTGTCAAAAGATTCATCTTCGGGCTTTGACATTCACTTACGTCAAAAAATGACTTTGAGCTCTGTCAAAGAGAGGCAACTATAGACACCTCATTTTGACTGGCCCTAAGACTTGGGTGTTTTCTTTTGATTATCCTATGATGACAAAACAAGAAGGTGTTTCTCACAGAATCCTCAATAAGAAAACTTAAAATTTGAGCCTTGTTTCCAACCCTAAATAGCCACAAATTACCTTTCCAAGGGCATATTCTGACCTCATGGTTGCGTCCAGAATGGTTCATTTAGCTAGGATCAACCTTCGTTGCACTTCCGGGCGCCTCACTGAAAAATTGTCCTGAAATCTGGGTTACAGCATAATTATTTGAAACTTCTAAGCCAAATTGTAAAATCAGGGAATATTCTGTTATGTGAAGGAATATTCTATTATGTCAGGGAATATTTCGTCAATGCTAACTGGGACGCTGACGTGCGGTCTTACTAGCGTGGAATGACTGGATTAGTCCTTGCTGATGACGTAGCGTTGACTTGTCTTTACCTAAAACAATGAATTTAAGGAATGCTTGGAAGGAGGTTTGAACCCCCAACCTACCACTCAATACCCAACACCTTAACCACTCTGCCAAAGCTTTGCCTTGTGTTATATTTCCACTCAAATAATATTTGACTATTTCAAACCAGCAGGCAAAGAAGGTTTATTTTTGCATTTTTTTTCTTATGTATGGGACACTCCTCTACCCCATTGGCCAACCCATATATCACCAAATACATACCTAATCATCCCCTCTTGTCAAAAAGAGGTTTTGTTTGCATCCAAAAAGGAGTATCCCATGCAACCACTTTGAAGATTCACCCCTCCTATCACATTCTTGTCTCCTACCTTGTCTCACACCTTCTTTTTGACCTTAACTCTCCTTCATTGCCTATATAGAATGATCAAATTGTAAGAGAGAAGGAGGACCACGAAATTGAAGAGAAAAGAGTGAGAAAAGAGTGAAAAAATAGAGAAAAATTGAGTTTTTGGGCCAAAAACAATCCTATCTTTCATATGCACCCCATACCTTCCATACAAACTGAAATTCCATCTTTCCTACACCCAAAACTCCTCAAAAAATTCTGAAATAGATAAATTTCAGTAGTGATTGATCAAAGGAAAGAATGAGTGTTGTTGAAAGTGAGGAAAAAAAAAAAAAAAGAGTTAGCCACTTTTCCACCATACATACCCAAAGTTCCATTCTAGCTTCAAATTGAGGATCAAGAACACACTTCCTAAACTTGAAGGTGATCAAGAGGAAGTTTGAAAATCAAGAAGTTCAATCTTTCTTTGGAAGGTGAATTTCTAGTCTTTTATTTTCTTATATTTTC
>NW_021027269.1:823610-926973 GCF_004153795.1 Camellia sinensis | reverse complement strand
CCGATCTAACCTTTCAAAAAGTTAGTGGAGTCTCCACTCTAAAGTTAAGCATTTGGACGGAAAAGGTCCACGTGGACAACATGTGCAGAGTTTTTAAGGGCAAAAAAGTCAGTTTGCTCTCACTCTCAATTAACTCAATGATTAATCCATCTAACTCAAAGTGAGTTAACCCACTCTCATTTAACTCAATGATATATATATATCTGTACACACAGAGAGAGAGAGAGAGAGGAGGGAGGCGAGGCGGAGGTGTCGTCGAAGAGTTGAGGAAGGAAGAGAGAGATATATATGTATATATATCTATACTCAATGATATATATATATGTATATATATCTCTGTACATATACATATATATATATATATATATATATCCTTGTGTTCAGAACTGGGTTTAGTGCTATGACATAAGAGGCTTTGAATGGGTTCAATGACGTATTATCTCGACCTCTAGAGCTTCAAAGTGAAGAAGAATTGGTAGAAAAAGCTTCGAGTAATCTACTTTGACCCAGATGTAACTGATTGTTCTTCGGACAAAGAACATGGTACGATGGTAGACAAGAAGCGAATCATTCATTAAATAGATATCGAGGATGTTGTTCCTTCTGAAGGAACAACCCAGAAAAACCCTCCCAAAAAAAGAAGAGGGTTTCGATTCAATCTTCGAAGAAGAAGTTGAATTCGAAGAGTCCTTACAAGGGGGTTCGACAGAAGAAATGGGGGAAATGGACTGCTAAGATTCGAGACCCCATTAACAAAATTCGCCTTTGGTTGGGCATTTTCAACACTGCCGAAAAGGCCTATGAAGTTTATCTCACTAGAAGATCAAGCTGGAGGAGAAAAAGGCTAGGATTGCTACGATTTGCAAGGGACTAAATGGTGTTCAATTGGTTGTGTCTTTTTCTTCTGTGCTTGCCAAATGTGGCCCTAATTCACCCAATGATGGTGGTACAGAGACAGGTGCGGATGCCCAAAGTGGTGGTCTTGGTTTGCAAATTATCGACAAAAATGGGTTTCTTTTGGGAGAATTTAGCAGCCTTGATGATATGCAAATTTGCGATGCCAAAGAGGAAAACAACTGAGCACGATCCGAAGATATCTTTGTTAAACGATTGTCAGTATGTAATGGTTTCATAGTTTATAATGAAATTGCAAGGTTTGAAGACTGTTGATAGAGAGGACCCGAAGATATTTTTGTGTTGTGATTTTTTATCTAGGATTGAAAATTGGATTTTGTTTTGTAATTTTTGACAGTTGTGATGATATTGGGATTGTTGTTTGGCTGTGGCAGCGGTAGCGAAAGGCAGTGGAACAGCGGACGATGGTGGTTGGTGCTTATGTTCAATCACATGCAAGGAAGAAACTAAAAGGGAAAGCAAAATGTCTATTTTGCCCTTAAAAACCAATCACATGTCATTCACGTGCAAATTTTCCATCCAATTTTTTAACTTCCATTTTCAATTGGACCAAAATGATACAGAGTTCAAAATTCAAGGTCAAAATTGAGCAAATTGAAATTAGAAGGACCGAAATGACACAACGTGTAAACTACAGAGACTATTTGTATAATTTGCCTTATTTTTTATTTGGGCTTCCATCAACTATGTGTTTTTACTTGGTTTATAAAATTGAAAGTGATTCTGACAGATTGACTGGTATGAGTCGGGGTGGTTTGGGATGATCTAAATAAGTGCACTTTTTGAATTTTTATGAAATATGGATTGAGTATGGTTTGGGTTTGAAATGGTGTGGTAAAGAGGTCATGTGACTTAAATAAAATGATGTGATTTAAATAGAATAGTGATTTTTTTGACTTTTTAACTTTTTTAAGTTATGACAAACAAGGCCTTAAGGTCCATAAAATTTTAGGTTATAATCAATTTTAGTGGATTTATTATTTGAGAGAATTACTAGTCAGTCCTATTGAGTGAATTTAAATACTTACAATTCCTATATACTTTTTGAATGCACTAATAAATCTTAAATTCTTATGTTACCCTAATTAAAAAACACATCAAAACTCATACTTTAACATGATTCAAAGCTCAATTGGTAAAATCGAAGCCCAAGGGTGTTTCAAACAACTCAATTTGAAACCAATTTTCATGAATATGAAGAACATGTAAACATACATGAATTTAAACCATTTCAAAGCTTCAATTTGATGCTCTAAGGAGCCAATTGTTCCAAAAACAAGATGAAAACATGGTCCTAAGCATTAACATGGGCATGCATGCAAAAATCCATGAAGAACAACCTCAAAATGCAAGAGTATGCCATGCATGTAAAGATTAAGCTTTAATTTAACACTATTGAACCAATTCATGCCTTAAATCACGAAAGACCCAAGAATTATGCAAGAAAAAGTCCAAATACACAATAACTAAGGTCAATGATCTACCTTAGGTCTTGTAGTCCAAGAAGGGAGCTCAAATATGCAATCTCTTTTACAATTTCTTCAAGTTCCAAGCAAAACACAATCTAGAACTCAATTTCTCTCCCCCTAACTCTCTTGGTCGGCAAGACAATGAAAATGAGCTGATGAAGAGTTGCCTAAGTATATAATAAGTCTCAAACATGGCTCATGTAGTGGGCCACTAAGTGTGGCAAAATGTTAAATAAGTGTAACAATGCAATTTAACTCATTTTAATCTAATTTAATCATATCTAATCAGTTTTCAGGTAATTACACCATAAAATCACATAAATCACGATGATCATAAAACACTAATCGGTTTCCGGTTCGGCCGCCGATAAGGCCTTCAGTTCGCAATTTAAACACAAAGACACGAACAGATAATCAAATAACCAAACAGATAGAATTACAATTAAACAAGTATACTCAGTCAATTCAGTTTCAATTTCAGTCAGTCAGTTCAGTAGTTTATTCAGTTCACTTATCAGTCATAATCAGTTTCAGTTTAACGGTAATAAGTGGTTATTTAGTAAACAATGACGAGGGTTGTTACAATTTTCAACACTGTCGAAAAGGCCTATGAAGTTTATCTCACTAGAAGATCGAGCTGGAGGAGAAAAAGGCTAGGATTGCTACGATTTGCAAGGGACTAAATGGTGTTAAACTGGTTGTGTCTTTTTCTTCTGTGCTTGCCAAATGTGGCCCTAATTCATTCAATGATGGTGGTACAGAGACAGGTGCGGGTGCCCAAAGTGGTGGTCTTGGTTTGCAAATTATCGACAAAAATGGGTTTCTTTTAGGAGAATTTAGCAGTCTTGATGATATGCAAATTTGCGATGCCAAAGAGGAAAACAACTAAGCACAATCCGAAGATATCTTTGTTAAACGATTGTCAGTATGTAATGGTTTCACAGTTTATAATGGAATTGCAAGGTTTGAAGACTGTTGATGGAGAGGACCCGAAGATATTTGTGTTGTGATTTTTTATCTAGGATTGAAAATTGGATTTTGTTTTGTAATTTTTGACAGTTGTGATGATCTATTGATATTGGGATTGTTGTTTGGCTATGGCAGCGGTAGCGAAAGGCAGTGGAACAACGGACGACGGTGGTTGGTGCTTCTGTTCAATCACATGCAAGGAAGAAACTAAAAGAGAAAGCAAAATGTCTATTTTGCCCTTGAAAACCAATCACATGTCATTTACGTGCAAATTTTCCGTCCAATTTTTTAACTTCCATTTTTCAATTGGACCAAAATGATATAGAGTTCAAAATTCAAGGTCAAAATTGAGCAAATTGAAATTAGAGGGACCGAAATGACACGTGTAAACTATAGAGACTATTTGTATAATTTGCCTTATTTTTTATTTGGGCTTCCATCAACTATGTGTTCTTACTTGGTTTATAAAATTGAAAGTGATTCTGACAGATTGACTAGTATGAGTCGGGGTGGTTTGGGATGATCTAAATAAGTGCATTTTTTGACTTTTTATGAAATATGGGTTGGGTATGGGTTGGGTTTGAAGTGGTGTGGTAAAGAGGTCATGTGACTTAAATAAAATGATGTGATTTAAATAGAATAGTGATTTTTTTGACTTTTTGACTTTTTTAAGTTATGACAAACAAGGCCTTAAGGTCCATAAAATTTTAGGTTATAATCAATTTTAGTGGATTTATTATTTGAGAGAATTACTAGTCAGTCCTATTGAGTGAATTTAAATACTTATAATTCCTATATACTTTTTGAATGCACCAATAAATCTTAAATTCTTATGTTACCCTAATTAATATATTAGGCATCAACTCTCTCTCTCTCTCTCTCTCTCTCTCTCTCTCTCTCTCTCTCTCTCTCAAAAATTCATAAAAGATTATTTAATCTTTTCTTGCAAGAAAAGAGGTTAGACTTTTGATTGTTGCTTTGACAATATTATGTGATTTGTAATTTGTTGAAATAATCTTTGTTAGAACCCTTGAACTTGTATGATCATAACCCCACATTAATAGAAAAAGAATATGGAAAAATTACATATTGATTGATAACAAATGAGAAAATTACAAGAAGAATAAATGAGAGTATCTCTATTATTGTCCTACTTTTTGTTTCTTTTTCTCGCGATTTTTTTTTATTTTCTTTCTTGCTTTCTCTTCTTGTTTTATGTAGTGAAGGGATTTGGACGACTTTGCATATGGTAAAAACAATGGTTAACAGTTAATTGAACTAACATGAATTAAAATTATTACTTGCCAAATAAATGCATAACAAATGATTCATTTTATTAATAAATTATTAAGTCAATTAATAATTTTTAATAATATCATAAATATATTTTAATTAATAATTCAAGTAATTTTATTATTGTATATGAGAATAGTTAGAAATTTCATCATTTTAGCTAATTCTATTAAATTAAAAAAAATCATAAATAAGTATTTGTAATTTTTCAAATCACCAAAAAAAAAAAAAAATTGTATTTAATTTTTTTTTTCAAATCACCCACAAAAAAAAAAAACTTGTATTTAATTTTTTTTTTCAAGAAATGTATTTATAATTTTTCTAAAAAATTATTACTTGCCAAGTGAATGCATGTTTTGTCTCAATCGAGACAGAAGAGAGAGAACATTGGGTCATTCTTGAATGGATTTTTTTTAAGGATAAATTATAAATATACTTCGGTTCGATTAAAATAAGAATAGTCTCATATACTTTTAGAAATTACATTTCATTTTTTGAAATTTTTAATTTCATAACAAATCGTCTATTTTATTAATAAATCAGTAAGTTAATTAACAGCTTTTAATGATGTCAGATACATATTTTAATTAATAATTTAAGTAATTTTATTACTGTATAAGAGTGCAATTATGAATTTTATTTTTTTAGTTAATTTTGTTAAGTAAAAAATTCTAACAATGGAGTATTTGTAATTTTCCAAATCACAGGGAGTAATCTATATTTTAAACAAATTTTAGGGAGTGTATTTATAATTTACTCAATTTTTTAACATAACATTAACACAAAATTATGTAAATTTTTATAAATTTATGTAAGTGATCTCATAAAAATGTGTAAATTGAACACAAATTTGCATAAATTCACAAAACAAGCAAGTGTTCACGGACTTGCATGAATTTATATTTAACTTACAAATTTTTGTGAGATCACTTATGTAAGTTTGTAAACATTTATGTAATTTTGTGTTTGAGTTGCATATGATATGCATTACATACCGGAGTATTTCTTGTATTATTATATACATGTCATGACATTTGTGGTGTTGATTATCACTAATGTCATAATTAAATCATTTTCAATCATAATTAAAAATAACATAATGAGTCATAACCAAATACCATATAAGGTATAATTAAAAATCAAGTTATAATTAACATAATAATAAATTATAACTAAAAATCACAATTATTATAATTAGAGTATATGATAGGCACCCTTAAACAACTATGAATTATAGAATTTCACACGTTACATTACTTTTGGCTTGGTAAATAGTTTGCATTTACTTAAAACTAAATGAAGATATAGACCACTTAACACACACAAGGACAAAATATGATATTATAACCTTTTAAGAATAAAACATTAAAATCACACATTATGGAGAAATTTGGAAAAGAAAAAAGATATTTTTATCAATGTCATGTGTTTTTTTAATGTGGAATTTCTAGCAACCCACCTAGAAGGAATAATTGTTTCCCCCTGTTTAGTAAGTAAGATGGGACTTTTCATCATCTTCACATCATAATCCGTGTCCATATCCATTGTCAACTTAACAATTGTTTTCATTAACCTAATATAGCAAGTAATCTTAAATTAAAAAAATATGATCTCAATCTTCTTTAAATAAAAAAGAATGAAACTAAACTAAAATAAAAATATATAAAAGAATTAATGAAAGAACAAAATTTGTTAAATTATTAATCGTGTCAAATGCTTAAGTTATTAGGAAGTAGATCCAAAATTTGTTAAACTAAACTAATAATCCTTTTCACATGCGATTCTGTCTCACGCATAAACAGACTATCAATCAAGATAATATGGTAGAAAAGGCAAATAAAACATAGAGGTATTTTGGCAACACACTAAAAAAGTCAAAAATCAATTTTTAACCTATTTTGAGTCATATCACCTCTTATATGAAATAGTAAAAAAATTCAAAAAGTCAACTTTTAATTATATTTCTAAAACAACTCATAGTGCATTATGACAATGCACGAATTGAATCTTTAGCCCTCTTTGAAGTTTTTTTTTTTTTGGCCCATAACACTTCTAACCTTTCCCAATTTGTTCCAAAAGCTAATTACAATCCAATTTTAAATAGAAATGCCACATTGGCAACAACATTATGCACCAATCTGTTGTACTTTATATTATTTATAGGAAAACAATATCTTAAATTTTTATGGTATATATTAGAGGTTGTAATTTGGAGAGGCTGTCTTGCCGGTAACAAGATGTTAACAAGACGTAAACCAGTTGCTAATTGAGTTTGTTTGTGTTGGTTAAAGTAAAATGATATTTGTCCTATGATTTTTGTTATACAGATTTACTCAAAAATATAAAAGGGAGAATTACATCCTAGTGGAGTTTTTAGAAAATATTTATAAATTAATGAGAAAGTTTATAAATTTAAATATTAATATGTTTAAAGTTTAACATTCATTTGATTTTTTTTTTCCCCTTGAAAAAGTACCCTGTTGAGTAATTTTCCTAATATAAGAACCAGATGAAATTTTAATTTGTAATTATTGCTTTAAAGTTGAGTTTACTTCGTTTGAGAAAGGAAATTATTGTTTTAATATGGATACCTTATCTTAAGTGCCTAGTAATGGGTACAAGACTAGGAACTTCATATTCAAATCTAAGCAATCAAACAGTTTATTTAGCTCTGGGAGGTCTTTACTTGATTGGTTAATGATTTTGATTATTTGTTTCGATCCATTTCTTGACTTCTTTAACAAAGTCCTACACAAGATAGAAGTACAAAGTCATGTTAGGTGGTACCATCTTGTAAGACTGCTTGAACATCAACATCAAAGACTTTATTAAAACTTCAAAAAAAGTAAAAGATAAAAAAATAAAAATGAAAAAAAGACAAAACTTTATAATAATAATAATAATAAATAATCTTAGAATTTGAAACTTATAACAAAATAATTTTTTTATTTTATCAATGTAAATCTTAATTTTTTATTTTTTTAATCTAAATAGTTTTCTTATTTTTGTTAAGTAAAATTGACCAAAAAAAAAAATATTTTAGTTATTAAATTTAACGTAAGTATTCATAAAATGTCTCAAATATTTTTTTATTGATTTTAATAATTAAAATACTCATTTTCTATCAATTTTACTTAATAAAAATAAGTAAATGGATTATATTGAAAATAAATTAAAAGATTAAGATTTAAATTGATAAAAATAAAAACTCAAAATTTATTTTGTTATAAAACTTAAATCTTAAGGATTTTTTTTTTTTTTTTGTAATTATTCCTAATAATAATAATCCATCCACTATTTTTGCATTTAGTTATTAAATTCAACGAAAAATAGTATTTTGGATTGCTTATGTATACTTATATTAAGTTTAATAACTAAAATATTTTTTTTTTTTTTCCTTTGATGTGATACTTAGGTCTTGTTTGTCAATTATACATTTTAGTCAAAAAAAAGATATTATAAATTGTCACATCACTCTCTTTACTTTTCTATACACTTTTTTTTATAAAAAGCTAAAAAATTACAAAAATAATTTATTTTCAAACAAGGCATCATGTTCACATTTCGTCCTTCAATTATCATTTCTTCTATTCACTTCATACCAAATATTTAAAAAAAAAAAGAAAAAGAAAAAGAAAGGAGAAGAAGAAGTTGTTGAGTAAAGGAAATTCAAGATCTACAGTGGTACACCCAAAAACAGAAAGAAACAAAATAAAATTTTACAGTGAAATTCTCAATACACAGTCTACTAAAAAATTTAAATAGACGTTATTCTTTGTCTATATCGACTCTCCTTCCATGCTCTTCACTCTATTTGCTCTCTTCTTCATCTCAATCAATCACCATTTCCACAATCCTCCAAAGATTTTTGCTGCATAGATGCTGTGAAACGTTTTTGGTCTGTTCTCTCTCTCTCTCTCACACACACACACACACACACACACACATTGATGCGAGTCATGACCCATTTTTAATAATTGGGTTTTGTTTGATTTACTATCACAGAAATGGTTGAAGATTATTGAAAAAATCTATGCAAAGTATATTCATTTTCTTATTGTCCTCTCTTTGTTCTGTGCTATCCTATCTACTTCATCTTTCTTTGTTTATACCTTTATATTCTTCTGTAGCTCCCCATTTCATGATATCAATTTCATATTATCTAAATCTGTGGTAGCCTCTCTTTGCCATTTCTTTTCTTAGTAGCGGGCTATTTTCTGTTTTACTTTAATACTCTGTGAATTTGTTGCTTCTTCTATGAAATTAATCAATTGTGCTATGATGTGTATGATGAACTTGGTTTGCTTAGCTGTTATTTGTGGATCAGATGTTTCATTCACCCATTACTAACTAACAAGTGAAAGAGAGGAGGAGCATTTGATAGTAGCATCCCATGGAGGCTCGACAACGTTCAATTTCAATGTGAGTTGAGCTCTTTTCTTCCTTCCTTACTTCTCTGTTTTGTTTTTTTGTATCTTGCTTTGCAATAGTGGAATCTAGCAATTGCTTTCTACATCTAGGAAATCTCCTTATTGCAGTGAGAATATCATTTATGTTCAACCCATGTATATTATTATTATATACTACTACCAATTCAGAGCAAAGACTATACAAATCAACCAATTTGATCCCCCTCCCTGAATACTATCGTGTTTCGATTGCTTTACATGATAATGACAGTTTCTGTCTCAGGGGTAGGTAATAGGTATAGAGGTTCCTTACAGGTCTGCTAGTCACAGCCTTAATTTGCTTTATCTATTAATTGTTGAACAACAACAACAACAATAACAAAATGTCATCTTAACTTGAAAACAGTCTCAAGCGAAATGGTTTACAAGTGGGAATTTCAATGGAGATCGCTTTGAACATAACATAAATAAGATCCTCCCAGATGGTACAAGAAGACCAGAGATGGAATTAATATGATCTTCTTTAGCTACAATGGAATGAATGGATCCTAAAAGTTCCTTCTTTTTAATTATTAGTTGAGATTTTTAAACTCTTTGACAACAACTGTGTGCATTATAAACAAGTTTGCTTTGTTGGTAATGTCAGGTTGAACAAACTATCTCAGTTCCTTTATTGGTGTGGTTCTGCTTCGGGTTGTTCTTCTTATTCATCATGTTTTATCTTCTTCTCCTGAATCCTGACCTGATACATTATTTATTGTTGAATACCCAACACCTGAATCAGCGAAGATATATACAAAAGAAGATTGCAAAGAAGTAAAGTTAAAGATGTTGAGAAGCCATTTCACATCCCTATCCAAGACAAGAGTGCAAAATGGAAGTTTCATCATTTGAAGCTTGTCCTGGCTATCATTATATTTTGCACTTTCATCACAATTCTCTATTCACCAACTACTCATCATCATGACCATATATCACAAGCTGTTTCTCGGTAAGTTGTGTTTCTTGTTGGTTGGTTGGTTACATTGCATGTGCTTTTTCCTATGAGTAGATGAAGATTTATATGTGAAGATGTTGAATACCCCTTCTCTGTATCCCCCATACTAATCATCCCTCATACTTCTACGCCATGTTTGATTCACAAAATTAATAGTGAATGTATTAATAGTCTCATCAAATTAATGTTGTATTCACTATACAATCGGTTTAGTTTTCTTGTTGGGACTAAAAAAGCACGTATGAACAAAAAAATAAGTAACAATATTACAAAATGATGAAACACTTGACTTTGGATGCAAAATTACCAAATTGACCCATATACAAACAAAAAGCCAAAAGAGCATCATTTCCAAGTGGAGGGCAATTTTGTCATTCTAATGCAAAAAGTCAAAAAAGCCAAACAAACAAACCAAACAAACAAAAAAGTTCCAAGCTAAAAAAGTCAAAAAACCCAAAAGGCAACATTACCAAACGATCCCTAAGGAAAACATATGAATGTATAATTATAACTATATTTATCATCTTTTTCAATCTTATCCTCCATCAATGTTTATTCACAATCTTTACTTTATCAAAATTTTTTCACGTGGTTTTGAAAAAAATTATAAATAAATAAATAAAAGCAAAACACAAAGGCCATGTTTGGTTTGTTTTTTAACCTTTTTTTTTTTTTTTTATAAAAAAAATATAAACTAATTTGATAAAATAAATATCAAAAAATATTTTTAAGTTTTTAAAAATTATTTTTAGCCTACTAAAATATAAAATTATATAAACGGGGGATGCACCAATAAATCCCAAATTAATAACTTATGCACTGTTTAGTCCTAAAAGTTTTTTTATAGACTGAAAGGTCCCATTACAATGTTAATAACATCAGATACAATGTTAATAACATCAGAGTCATGTTACAAACATTGGATTTCAAACATCTAATGTTCATCAAATTTCAATAATGTTTGAAAATATAGGATGAAAAACATCTAATGTTCATCAGATTTCAATAAATTTTGAAATTATAGAATGAAACATCAGATCATTTACATCATTCACATCATGTTGATGTAAAAATGGGACTAAATAGAGCATAAGAAAACTTTTAGGACTAAATGGTTCAACGTTTCTAAAACTAGGACTTATGGGTAAATTTTCCTAAAAATAATAAGTATTTTAATTTTTAGCCAAGGGTAAAAGACTCTTTTTATTTTATTTCTCAGCTCATAATATATAATCTCACCCTTACCTCATTACTAATACTTTTACAAATTTGTTGGATTAATTATTCATTGGATTAATAATCCTTAAACAAAATTTCAAAACAAACCTAAGATTATTAGACTCGTGGATTAATAATCCCAATTTCATACTCTAATCCTATTAATCAAATATGCCCATATGGTTTGCCAATTAATTTAGATTGCCATGACAGTTACGCCCTTGCAACAACTTATATTTTACAGCAAATAACCATTATTCATCTTTTTCTCAAAAGTTAACAATTCGCAATTTATTTCCGTTTGGCCCCATATGCTCTGCATAATTGCCCCCCCTCCCAAAATCATTTCCTAACAGGAAATTTGTGCTTCAGCTTTCCACCTTAAAAAGAAGTGATTTCGACTCTAAATGAAAGACTCTAATTTATTTATTTACGAAAGTATTTTAATGCACATCTTATATTTAGTTAATATAAGCCAAATTTTGTGAACAGGTGGAGGTGGATATGGGGCGCATCAGATCCTCAATATACATCGGATTTAGATATTAATTGGAACGAAATCTCAAGGGTCATCAGGACAATATCTGGCAAGAATAATTTTCAGGGAATTGGCATCTTGAATTTCAATAAGAGTGAAATTGATCATTGGAAAGAGCTAATTCCCAAGGCTGAGCATATTTTTCTGCACTTGGACCACGTCCAGAGAAAAGTGACATGGGATTCTTTGTATCCAGAATGGATTGATGAAGAAGAAGAGGAAGAGATTCCTGTTTGCCCGACTCTACCAAAGGTCCAAGTGCCTAGAATTAGAAAAAGGCTTGATCTCATTGTTATTAAGCTCCCTTGCAGAGATGAGGGAAACTGGTCTAGAGACGTGGCTCGTTTGCACGTGCAGCTCGCGGCTGCTCAGCTAGCAATAGCACCAGTCTCTGCCAAAGCCAATAATCACCCTTTGCATTTACTATTTGTGACCAAGGGCTTTCCCATACCAAATCTCTTTATTTGCAAGGAACTCGTTTTACGTGAAGGTAACACGTGGTTATACAAACCGAATTTGAATGCATTGCGAGAAAAACTCCAGCTACCAGTTGGGTCCTGTCAACTTGCTCTTCCACTCAAACCTAATAAAGGTCAGTTTCCAATCCAGTGTTCTGAATTGTAAATATTCACAACACCACTATCTGAGACTGCACAAATCTCTTCAATTCATCATTTCTCTCATAAATCAAAATGGGGGGCTTCGGATTCCACTGCTTTGCTTTTCTCACAAAATATGTAGAGGATTGACTTGATGCTGCTGCAAAATGAAACATAAATATTTCTCTTTAATTCAAACCCTTTTTAAGGAATAGAAAGTTTGGAACCTTTTCTGCCAATTTCAAGTGTTATTTATTAGCTAGTGTTAATTTAATACATTCTCTTGAAAGTTGTGGAAGCAGAAAAACAAGAAGTTGAGTCAGAAAGAAAGGTGCATCATCATCGGGAGGCATATGCGACAATCCTGCATTCAGCTCATGTTTATGTATGTGGAGCCATAGTAGCAGCTCAAAGCATCCGCATGGCTGGATCGACCAGGGACCTCATCATACTTGTTGATGACACAATCAGTGAGTACCACAGGAGTGGACTTGAGGCAGCAGGCTGGAAAATCAGGACAATCCAGAGGATAAGAAACCCAAAGGCAGAAAAAGATGCTTACAACGAATGGAATTACAGCAAATTCCGATTGTGGCAGCTCACAGATTACGACAAAATTATTTTCATCGATGCTGATATGCTTATACTTAGGAACATTGATTTCCTATTTCGTATGCCAGAAATTTCTGCAACAGGAAATAATGGAACACTTTTTAACTCTGGTGTAATGGTGATAGAGCCATCAGATTGTACATTCAAGCTTTTAATTGATCACATCAACGAAATTGAATCTTACAATGGTGGAGACCAGGGCTACTTGAATGAAATCTTTACATGGTGGCATCGGATTCCAAAACACATGAACTATCTGAAAAATTTCTGGGTTGGAGATGATGAAGCGGTGAAGCAGAAGAAAACAAAGCTTTTTGGGGCTGAGCCTCCAATTCTTTATGTTCTCCATTATCTGGGGTTGAAGCCATGGCTATGCTTCAGGGACTATGATTGCAACTGGAATGTCGATATATTCCATGAGTTTGCGAGTGATGTTGCTCACAACAAGTGGTGGAGAGTGCACGATGCAATGCCACAGAAATTGCAGCAGTTTTGCCTTTTGAAATCGAAACAGAAAGCTCAATTGGAGTGGAACAGAATGCAAGCTGAAAAGGAAAACTACACAGATGGACATTGGAGAAATCAAATTAAGGATTGGCGTTTGAACAAGTGCATTGACAATTTTTGTTCCTGGGAGAGCATGTTACGCCACTGGGGCGAGACTAATTGGACTGATGATGAATTTTTCAATCCCTCTCCACCTGCCATTACTATGACTTCACTTTCTGGATTGTAAATGCGGTTTCTGTTTTTTCACAACACTACATAGACTTTTTTCTTTTTCTTTTTCTTTTTCACTTTTTCTTAAATAATGATGCAGAGTAACAAAGATGCATATCTACTTTGTGGAGCCATAGCATAAAGGAGTTTTAAACCAACTTACTGGCATGAACTTTATAGATTTGATCAACATTGAGTCTTTTGAGGCAAATTCATACGTAGGTTTGTAGTGGAATTGCTTGGTATTCAATTTATAAGAGAAAAATGTCACTTGCTTTTCTCCTATTTTATATCATGTAACAAATATTTGACAAAACTCGTTATATTTGATCGAGGAGAGCATGCACTACAAGAAATTTTGCAATTAACAGTGTCATAAAAGCCACTGTAGGCCTTAAAAATGCCATAATATTGTCGTTGATGCAGCTGCCGTCTTAACTTTACAACGTTTTTAAAATGCAGTTAATAGTTATAGGTGGTAGGGCTGAGCAAGGAATCTATAAAATCCGTAACTCGATCCAGTCCAGTCCAATATGATAGGTTTAGATTGATTTTTTGAATCCATGATTCGGTTCCGGATTAGAAATTTCAAAATCTGTAGTCCACGGATCGGTTCCGAATTGAACCTCACGGTTCTAGATTGGAACTGATCCGGACCATCTAGAAATAATCTATATTTATACCATATGCAGTGTATTTTTTTCTTTCATTTCTAGTATAGTGTTATTCATTGTGTTAAAGAAGTAATATAAAAGGTAGAAGACTTAGTCTGGATGTTACCAATTAAGGTGCATCCATAAAGATAGAAAGCTGGGCTCATTCTTGAAGTAACCTGAGAAAAATAAATATAAATATATTGTAATAAGTTAACCATATACTATGTATATATGTATTTTATATTGATAAAAGCATTCATCACACTAAAACAATCCATTGATGAGCCATCTAGCTTATTTGGTAGCAAACTTATCAGAAATATTAGCTAATTTGGTAGAAAACAAATACATCACCAAAGAATTATGCATGATCTTATTAATTTCTAACATCAGAATGGTAGTTCAGTTATTACTTAATAGTAACACACAAATAGACCCACACAAAAAAATGTTGTTTGCTTTAAATGTTATATATATATATATATATATATATATTTGTTATTTAATTATGTGAATCCGTAATCCTAAACCGATCCAATCCATGTTTAAACGGATTGGTTCGGATTGGCTCTACGATTTAAACGGATTGGATTGGTTTTAATTTTTCAGGAACTGTAAATAACGGATTGGTCCTGGTTTTCTCCCAATCCGAACCAATTCGGACCATACTCACCCCTAATAGGTGGCATTTTTTTAAACGTTGCCATATCTTAACACCCATCATCAGTGGCGGAGCCACATGGTGATTAAGGGGGTCACTTTCCTCCCTTAAATTTTTTTTTTCTTTTTTTCACTTATGTATATAAACAAAATTTTAAACAAAAATAATATTTAGAATAAAATGTCAAGGGCATTTTTAAATTTATGAAAACAATAGTGATTTTTTTATTGAAAATAAGGTGATTACAATAAATTATATTTTTATATATGAAAATTTTGTAAAAAAATCTCAATATAAAGGTAATATTCATCATTATTGATATGCAAGTATAATTAATCTCACTATATATATGTAAAAATTACTAGAGTGTTGGTTATATTTGCATGTGCTGTTCACTCTTCATATGTTGTTTTACTATTGATTGGTGATATCATATATCAATAATGAAGTGATATCACTATTATATGAAATTTTTACTTAAATTTTGTAAAATTTTTTTATCTTACCATTATATAATTTATTTTACGACTTAAACATATGACTTTTTTACATTGTCCATAAAACACTAGCTACACGCAATACTTTCTTTTCAATTTTATTCGAAATTAATTGTAAAATTTTATGAGAAATACTTTTGTAATAATTTATTTAAGCTTTTGTACTTAATATTAATTCAAAAATTATTATTATCTTCTTATTGTTAATTATGGAAAAAAAAAATTAAAATTGTAATTAAGTCCCTTCTAATTTCGTTTCCTACCTTCGCCACTGCCTATTATCTTATTTTTGTCACGGTTAACATATGACTCTTTTTTTTCCATAGAAATATATAAGAATACAGGGCCAAATTGATTGAGAATTTAACTAATATGAACACAGTTTGAGAATTCCCTTCTAATACAGATGAACAAAAACCAAGAAAATAGCCCATCAATGGCTCAAATTTGAATTACAAGGCCACATCGAAGCATACAAAGTTTCACTTATTGTGCATGAGCTCGACTACGAACACACAAACAAATTTTTTTTATCATCCCTAATCAGCGAACGCCAGTACGTGTTACATCAAAATAAAAATATACAGAGTATTCCAGTTCAACCTTAAAAGGCCAACAAATACAGAAATTCCACCCACATACAAGCCCCATACAAAATCACATTCAGTAGTCTTCTCTTTCATCTTTCTCATTCAGTAGAATTTGCTGCTAACAAGTTGTCATGCAACAAGTGATCTGCATATATATTTAACACAAATGTTGTTTGTCCAGGTACAAAGTAATGTCGTTAGTTCAGTTTTGATTTGAATGCTAAGTTCCATAACAGACTTACTAATAACGAAATTCAAGCATTTAGAAAAGGGAGTATTGTCTTCACTTAGCACTGGATCTGTAACACAGTTGACACAAAAAAAAAAAAAAAAAAAAAAAGGGCAAATATTAAATAACTGAACAAAGAGGGTTGATAAAAGCAACCTTGCACCAGTAACTAGAGTTCCACGAATCCATGATGATTATGATGCACTGGGAAAGGATATGAAGATTTTTTTACCTAAACTTTCAATTCAAAGTATCAGATTTCTAGATTTGAGGAATCAGAATATGATCAGATTGTTTCATTTTTACGCATGTGATTCAATATGACAAAAAACTATATGTTGTCACAAGAAAGATGAAACAAGAAGTTAACCCCTGCTAACCACACAGACCTCAAAAAATGATAGTTTAACAGTTACACAACAGAAGTAGTGCATGCAAGGAAACACACAGCCACTATAGCACTTGTTTATCAAAAAATAAAATAAAATTGAATTTCATTAAGGTTGTGTGGGTGATTTTCCGACCACACTGCCCGCTAAGTAATCAACTGGAGAGCACCGGCAGAATAGATGACTTCAGCTAACCTGTAACAGAAAGAAAAGGCTCCGACGGTTGCTCTTCCACCCGGGGGCACTCCGACGATCAAGTCAATATATCTCTCAAAGATAATCAATTGTCAAAATCACTACTCAAAGCATAAAAACTCATACCTTAGACCCACGGGGGTACCTCTCTTTTATAGTTTACTCAATTCTAGTCCCACTAAAAGCTTGACTTCTATGGACTC
This sequence comes from Camellia sinensis, assembly GCF_004153795.1. NCBI lineage: Eukaryota > Viridiplantae > Streptophyta > Magnoliopsida > Ericales > Theaceae > Camellia > Camellia sinensis. The sequence continues at coordinate 909,814 of NW_021027269.1, read as the reverse complement.
CAATTCAATACTTACTTTGGACTCTTCAAGAGATAAAGATAAATTCCCTAAGAGCTTTATCGTTATCTTTAGCAAAGTTCCCTCTTTATTCTAGGACTCTTGTCCCTTATCCGCTTATCTCGGATTCCGATATCTTCGGAGATAACCTCGGCCTCGACAAGATAACCTCGGCATAACTACCACGACACGTGGCACCTCGATTCACACGTCGGCGTCACCATGCCACGTGTTGGTACTCAGAAAATATATCCCCACAACTGCCCCCTAGGTTCTATTACCTCGGCATTTTGAGGTGAACCTATATCGATATCTCTTTCTATACATTGGCTGACAAACTCTTCAGCCGAGATCATTTATTTCAAGCCGACATGTTCTCTTCGGAGAACAAGAATTCCAGTGAACTTTCCCACGCGCATGAGCTGTCATGCATCACTTCTCAACCGTTTCTCTTACGCGTCTTTACCTTATTGGTCCGTGTTTGTGACGCGCTTATAAACCACGTTTTTCCTGTGTACGTCGCCTGACGTATGCGCTGCTCCAGGCGTATTGATTATCTTTTGCCGCCGTTTTTGGTTTTTGACAAAAACTCTTCCTTCTTCTTTCATTTTTTCACTATTGCAATTGCTGTTTCTCTCTCTAAACTCGTTCTTTTGAATCCGCCATTGCTGAAGCTTCCAAGCTCTTTGTTTGTCTTCCTGGTGGAACTTTCGTCGTTCTGCCGCATCTGTAACTAACGACTGATTTCGGCAATCCTCACATTAGCTTCATTTTTTCTGGTAAGCAACTGTTCCTTCTGATTTCAATTCTTGACCATTTCTGGAATCTCCTGTTATTACTGCCTTGCTCAAATATCTATTTTGTGAATCATTCATCTGAATGTGTTTACTCTTTGATTTGGCCCTTGCCTATACCTTGAACACACGCACCGTTGCACCACTTCACTGTATTTTTGCCACTGATCTTGGTCCTTTATTTCTCGTATTCTTCATGTTCTTGATAGCCCATCCCTGTTCTTGTTTCTGAAACTTCGCCTTTGTTTTCTGTTTTTTGTGTCTTTGCTGTACCTTCAATTTTTACTTTCAATCTTTGCCTTCATAGATTTAGGTTTGGGATTTGTCTATAGAACCTATCAATTCTTAGGAAAAAACTAAAACAATCCTTACCAGCATATACCTAGGGTTTCGCCGAGGTCCGATAATCCTCTCAAGAGCATCTTCTTTTTGAAACCTAGCCCTCTGATTTTAGGCCGACGTTATGGGTATGTCGAGACATAGGGTAGACACCCCGACCAAACTTGATTACTTTAGGCAAGAGTTCTCTATTCCTGCCGATGTCCATCTGAGGCTGGATGAAGATAACGACTCCATCATGCCCACAGATGATTCAATGCCCTTTCCCATAGTAGCTTTTACTGAGTGCGGACTCCGGCTCCCACTTAACATTCTCTTTCGCGAAATTCTTCACTTTTACAAGTTGAACCCTATGCAACTTGCCATAAACTCTTATCGAGTGATCAATGGCATCATAGTTTTAGCTAGGCAGAAGAATGCTAGGATCACCCTTGCCGACATCCAGTACTGTTATACCATGTGCCCCCTTAACCTGAAGGAAAAAGGCTTCGTCTATTATCTTAAGCCGAGGTCCATTGAATTCAAAATCGTAGCCGACCTCCCAGACTCCAACAAGGGAGCTGGAGATGACTATGTTATTGTTTCGGGAAATTGGGAGTTTGGCGCAGACGAGGACGCCCATCTCTACCCTCTTCTCCGATCAGTTAAAAAAGGCAAGGGTAAGAGCCCAGTGTCAATACTTAGTTGTTTCTGTTCAAGACTTCAATATTTTATCTGTTTCTAGTGTCTGTTTCTTCTTGCAGACGTTCGTAAGCCACCAAAAGACTTTCGCCAATCCTACGCTCCCAGCAAAGACTTAAAGAGGCTCCTAGATCTGCCAATCCAAAAGCGCAAGGCTCCACTGGTACTGAATTTTATTCCGACGTACAAGTCTACACTGCCCAACGTCCCAAAAAGAAAGAAGAAGAGCTTATCTCCTCCCTCTGCTACCACTTTACAAACCGCATCAACATCTCGGGCTGACCAAGGGTCAACCTCTGATCTAGCTGATCAACCATCAACTTCAACTCCATACTTGGTCCCAATATCCGAAAGAAAACGTCGGCGACGACTTGTCAAAACTGCTGAGATGGGTCGCCCGAAGCCTGTTGCCCAAGATCTCCTAGCCGACCTCCCAGTTGATGTTGATGCTGGACCAACCCAATCCATGCCCCCACCAAAGCCAAAAAGAACCAAAAGGGTTCAGCCTAAGGCCAAAGCTACTGAGGTTGAGGCTGAGGATGCTCTGCCCATCTCACAATTGGCTGAGAGTAAAAAAACTGCTTCTGCTTCTGCAAAAAGGTTTGCTGAGGCCCAGCCATCAGAGTCCACCCAATCAAAGAAGCCGAGGTCATCGTCTGCGACGACCTTGGGTTCCAGAATGCCAAAAGTCCCCTGGACACCTGAGATCACTCTAGAAGATAAGCCTGTCCTTGCTAGCGATAGCGCCGATGATATAAACGTCGGCGTGACATTCAGTACTGCTCTACTCCTCCCAGGCGATCTTGAGCGGAATGCCAAGATGAGTGAGTATGAGAACTACACCTTTATGCTGTAACGCTCTGTCCAAATAAGTGCCTTTGTGCTGAAATTTGTTTTCTCTCTTACTTTGTAAATTCTTGTAACAATTTGTGGCTTGTGTTCTTTCAGGCCATCCAACATGCCCACTCTCTCTCCATGCAAGCTTTTGAAAATCGGCAAAGATTGGCCGACATGAAGAGGGAGGTTTCTGCCCTGAAAAAGGAGAACAAAACTCTTCAATTAAAGATGAAAAAACTGGAAGACCAGGCTGAGGCTGCCACCAAAGCCCAAACCCTTGCCGAGGAAAAGGCTGAATCTGCCGAGGCTATTAAGAAGGTCACCGAGGCCGAAAAGAGAGAGGCCGAGGACAAAAAGATCCAAGCCGAAAAGGAACTTCAGGAGGCCTTAGTTACCAAAGATGCTGAGATTAAGGAGGCTGACGAGAAGGCTTATGCTCAGGGAATGGCCGACGTCACTGAGGAGTACAAACTGCAAGTTAGGCAAGCATGCAACAGGGGCTTCTCCCTTGGTTGGATGGCCCTTGCCAAAAAGCTCAACATCCCAGATGACTTGCCATTGCGCAAGGCTGATGATATCCCTCTGCCATTCCCTCCCCCTCCTCCTCCAAGTCATCTTGGAGAAGAATCCGAATTTGAGTCTGAAGATGTGGAGGGCAGTGAGGAGGAGGGTTTAATAAGAAAATCCAAGGAGGCTGTTGGGGCTAAGTCTCCTTCTCTGAATGAGCAGGTCCTGGACCTGACTCAAGATAATGATGGCGATGAAGTTACCAAGGAGGTTACCCCGGAGCAGGGTTTATCCGACATTCCTCAAATCGGCAAGAGCGTTGATGAAACCCTTGCCGAGATCAACGCCGAGATTACTACAGATAAGGAAGCTGAGGTATCTCTTCTGGAGGACTTCTGAGGTTCAGATTCCAGCCAGTTGCTGATGCTGAAAAGTCTAACTTTCATGTCTTTTCTTTTGCACCTTGTACTTTGTTTTGTTTTCTGGACAAAGTAAGCTTCCTTTCATGGCCGATGTGCCTTTCTTTGTTACTTCGAAACAATTTTACTCTTGGTAGGCCGTAGGCGCCTTCTTTGTGTACACAACTACAACTGTTTTTCTAATGGATGCCTTTAATCTTTTAATTTCTCTTGATTTGCTTCTGCATGGTTCTATACTTAGAATATTTTGTATTGCCTTCAATATTTTGCCACCTTTGTGCAATCTTCTCGGGTACATATCTCGGGTTAATTACTATAAGCTTTACTTCGGCAGAGATACTGACCTGCAAACTTTTCATAAATTTCAACAAGTGTAAGCACATATACTATTCAATGTCAACTTTGTGAATGTTTCTCAATGTTTCAATCAAGTGTTTGGACAGTGATCTTAGTCTAACCTACTTGTAAATTGTTACCAATTTCAACAGTGTTATCATATACTGTAAACTTTTCTTAAGTTATAACAAGTGTTTAAGCAATGATCTACTTGTAAATTGCTACAAATTTCAACAAGTGTTTAAACAATATACTTTGCTTTTACCTCAACCTGCAAATTGCTGCAAATTTCAACAGATGATCACATTTTGGCTTAACATTATCTTGTAAATTGCACAAATTTCAACAAGTGTTATGCATCTTCTTTGGTTGGACCAACATTGTAGATTGCTATAAGTGTGCAAATATAACCTCGGCTTCACTTCGACTTGTAATTGCTACAAATTTCAACAAGTGAAGAGAAACAGTAATCTCGGCTTAACTTCAGCTTGTAAATTGCTACAAATTTCAACAAGTGAAGTAAGGAACCATCTCAGCTTACTTCAACTTGTAATTGCTACAAATTTCAACAGTGAAGATAAGGAATAATCTCAGCTTAACTTCAACTTGTAAAATTGCTACACAATTTCAACAAGTGAAGATAAGGAATCAGTTAACTCCAACTTGTAAATTGCTACACAATTTCAACAAGTGAAGATAAGGAATAATCTCGGCTTAACTTCGACTTGTAAATTGCTACAAATTTCAACAAGTGAAGATAAGGAATCACTTAACTCCAACTTGTAAATTGTTACAAATTTCAACAAGAAAGATAAGGAATAATCTCGGCTTAACTTCGACTTGTAAATTGCTACAAATTTCAACAAGTGAAGATAAGGAATCATGTAACTCCAACTTTTAAATTGCTACAAATTTCAACAAGTGAATTAAGTGTCTCTGTCTTCTCTCTACCCCCAAGTGAACCTGAGTTCTACTTGGGTTCTCATTATTCATGTCTCCAAAAACACCAATATGTAACTTTATCAATCATATGTATTTTTAAAGAAAAGGGAAAAGATTTTATTATGACACCTTGCCAAAAATAGTGCACATCTAATGATAGAAGAATTTCAAATTACAAGTGTTCTAAGGTTTTGGCAGTGCTTTGCTCTAGTTATCTTCAAGCCGATAAGCTCCATTGCCTAATACCGAGTAATTCTGTGGGTCCTTCCCAGTTTGGGCCAAGCTTGCCCTCTCTGGGATCCTTCTTGTGCCGACGACTTTTCTCAGGACTAGGTCGCCGACTTGAAAATCTCTTGGATTGACCTTCTTGTTGTAAGCTCTGGCAGCTCTTGGTGTACTGCGAGCTGAATTGTAGCTTTCTCTCTTCGTTCTTCCAAAAGATCCAGATATCAGGCTAAGAGTATGCCATTGGTGCCATTCTTTACTCCCTGGGTCCTGATCCCTGGGATGCGATCTCCAATGGGATGACTGCTTCTGTCCATAAGCCATGGCAAAGGGGATTCCCCTGTTGATTTTCTCGGCGTAATCCGATACGCCCAAAGCACGTTGGGCAATTCGTTTACCCACTTTCCTTTTGCTGCCTGCAGCCTCTTCTTTATTCCATCCAAAATTACTTTGTTGGATGCTTCTGCTTGCCCATTTACTTTGGGAAAAACTTGGTGTTGAAAAGTAATTCTTTGATCTTGAATTTTCGCACAAAAGTTCTTGATTGAGTTTGCTGTCAAACTGTGTTCCGTTGCTCGGCAACTATTGCTTTCTTGGAATCCCAAATTTGGTGATGATGTTGCTCCATATAAAATTTCTTGACGTCCACATCTCGGATTTTTGGCAAGAGGTTCTGCCTCTATCCACTTCGTAAAGTAATATGTTACTACCAGCAAGTATTTTCCTCTACCCAGTGCTTGGGGAAGTTGCCCAACAAGATCCATGCCCCATTGGCAAACGGCCAAGGGCTGGATACTGGGTTCAAGTCAGCAGCTGACTGATGTACTCAAAGGTGCAAACCTTTGGCATTTGTTCACATTTCTTCATGTAGGCTTCAGCATCCTTTTGCATGTAGGGCCACTAATACCCCTGGGTAATGCCCCTGTGGCTAATGATCTGCCCCTAGCGTGGTTTCCACAAATCCCTTCATGAATCTGTATAGAAAATCTTCAACCTGCAAAGGGTGTACGCACCTTAAAAGGGGTCCAGTGAAGGACCTTCTGTAGAGATGGCCCTCTGGCTGTCAGACTGAATCTGGCCGACTTCAATCTGATTTTATGTGCTTCCTTATGGTCTTTCTGGCAGCTTTTCCTCTTTTTAGGAATGCAACGATTGCATCCATCCAGGCTTGGTCCCAAGTCTACGCACATTGCTTCTTGCTCAGTGCTCTGTGGTTCTATGCTCGGGCCCGACATATAGTCGATCATAATTGTCCTTGTTTTTTCAGTCTTGCATTGAACTTGCCAGGTTAGCCAACGCGTCGCCGATGGGTGTTGTCATCTCGGCTAATTTGGAGTAGTCAGACAGGTCTGAAATAGGGCTGCCAATCTGATGACCTCTTTTGCATATGCCGACATTTCCTTTCATCCCTGGCTGCAAATTCTCCTGTTGACTGCGTTACATAAGCTGTGAATCACAAAAAACTATATACCTCATCTGCTCTGCTGCTGCTTGCCAGTTTTTAGCCCTGCAATTAATGCTTCGTTATTCGCCTTCATTGTTTTGAGGCCTTGAACCCCAAACGGATGGACTATTCTATTATTTCTCCATCTGGAGATATCAGCAGTACTCCTGCCCCTGCTTCCTTGTCGGTTCGAACTTCCATCGACAAATAGTCTGAATGAGTCGCCGATGTAGATGCTGCAGGGTCTGAGCTTCTCTTTCTCTTGCTTTTTTGTCTTTGGCTGGGATTCTTTTTGCTTGTTGGGGCGATGCTCATCTCAACTCGACGGAGCCCGAGATGTGATGGCTTCAGGTGTGAGTTCTGCGACGAAGTCGGCCAAAACTTGGCCTTTGATTGTTGTTCTGGGTCTGTACTCCAAGTCATATTGTCCCAAGCCCACTGCCCATTTGGCTATTCTTCCGGTCAGGTCTCCTTGTTATAGCAAAGACTTCAAGAGGTGTTCTGTTAGCACCACAATTTTATGGGCCTGGCAGTAATGGTTCAACTTTTTTTGAAGCCATTACTAAGGCTAGCATTAATTTCTCCAGTGGTAGATACCTTGTTTCTGCATCGGCTAAGGTTTTACTTACATAATAAACAGCCTTCTGCTTCCATTTTTCCTCTCGGATTAGTACTGCACTGACTGCGTGTTCTGAAACTGCCAAGTACAAAAACAGTTTTTCCCCTGGTTCTGGATTGGAAAGAATCGGAGTTGTGGTCAAGTACTTCTTCAGGTCGGTCAAAGCGGCTTCGCATTCTTCTGTCCACAGGAAGTCTGTGGCTTTTTTAACCAGGTTGAAGAAGGGTCTGCATTTATCTGAGCTTCTGCTGATGAATCTGTTTAGGGCTGCGGCCCTTCCAGTAAGCATCTGAACCTGTTTTGCCGACGTCGGGTTCTTCAGCTCTAGGATGGCCTTGATTTGGTCTGGGCTGGCCTCTATGCCCTTTCTTGTTACCAGATACCCTAAAAATTTACCTAATCCAACTCTAAACGCGCACTTTGATGCGTTGAGTCGGAGCCGGTATGTTTTGAGTATATCAAAGACCTCTTTTAGATCGGCAAGATGACCTTTAGATTCCTTGGTCTTCACGACCATGTCATCAATGTAGACTTCTACCGTTTTGCCAATCAGGTGCTTGAACATCTTTGTTACTAGCCTTTGGTAGGTTGCTCCTGCGTTTTTCAACCCAAAAGGCATTACCTTGTAACAGTACAGGCCTTTAGGGGTGATGAACGCAGTCTTCTCCTCGTTTGAAGGGTACATGGCAATCTGGTGGTACCCCCTGTATGCATCCAGAAAACTCATCCTTTCATGTCCTGAAGTAACATCTACTAGCTGGTCAATCTTGGGCAGAGGAAAGCTGTCTTTGGGGCAGGCTTTGTTGAGGCTGGTAAAGTCTACACAGACCCTCCATTTGCCGTTCTTCTTCTTCACCACTACTGTGTTGGACAGCCATGTCGGGTAGTGAACTTCTCGGATGGACCTGGCCTCCAGAAGTCTGTCTACCTCTTCTTCTACTACTTCGACGTGCATCAACATCGGTCTTCTGGCTCATTGAATCACAGGTTTTGCCGACCTGTCGACATTCAGTCTGTGGCAAGTGACCTCGGTGTTAATGCCAGGCATTTCGTAAGGTGTCCAGGCGAACACCTCAATGTTGGTTCTTAGAAAAGTTTCCAACTCTTTCTCCTCTTCTTCGGCTAAGCCTGAGCCGAGAAGAAAGAATCGTTCTTCATCCCCATCCTGGACGAGGATTTTCTTTAGCGCCTCTTCGCTCTTCTCGGCTGGTTCTTTGTCGATGTCTTCTAGGACTTCCACGTCCTTATCTTCAATTTCTGCCTTCTTTGGCTCTCGTACGCAGCAGGTAGACTTCATTGCTGTCAAGGAGCAATTTTTTGCCTGCAGTTGATCTCCTCTAATTTCTTCAATCCCATGCTTTGTTGGGAACCGCAGTAGTTGATGCAACGTTGAGGGAACTGCCCCCATTGCATGCAACCATGGCCTTCCCAAGATGATGTTATATGGCGAGGGTGTGTCAATTACCATAAATTATGTCTTGATCTTCTTAGTACCAGCTTGTACTTCCACGCTTGCTGCGCCCAGTGGCCACGTCGGCGTTCCATTAAAGCCGACCATTGGGCTGTTGGATTGTTCCAGGTCGTCAGGATGAAGGCCCAGCTCCTTGTAACATCTAATATACATGATGTCGCAAGAGCTGCCTTGATCAATCAGGATGCGATTCACTTGGCACTCCCCAACCTGGAGGGATACTACCAGGGCATTGTTGTGCGGATGCTGGACCATCTCTAGGTCAGCTTCAGTGAATGCTATCATCGGTCCTCGGCACTCTTCAAGCCGAGGTCTTTTGTGTCCGACCTGGTTCACGTGCTGCAGGTGTTTTACTCTTTGGGTTTCTCCCCGTATGTCGCTTTCGTTCACCTTTGAGTGGATTACATTAACCACCCGTGGTCCTCCTGCCTGTGGTTGCTGTGCTGGGTGTGGCGGTGCTGCTGGTGCTTGAGGCAATCTTGCCTGTTCTTCCCTTGTCCTGGCTTCATCGACCAGGTCCCTCAGAAGGCCTTGTCTTACCAGGTCTTCTAAGTGCGCTTTTAAGGCTCTGCAACCCTGAGTTGGGTGTCCTTCTTCATTGTTGTAAGCACAACGTTTCTTTCCATAAATTCCCCTGGTGCTCTTGTTGGTGCTATGAATTAGGGTTGGTTTCGTATTTGATCCAGGACTTTATGGATTGGGATTCGGAACACCATCGTCACTGCCTGTTTACCTCTCAATTCAGTTTCTTGTTTGGTCGGCCCGTTGTTACCTCGGTCTCGCTTCGGCGAGCTGTTTCCCTTCTCTTGCTTTATCTCTTTGTTTCCCGACGTATCTTCCTCGGCTCTGGCGTACTTCTCGATTCTCGCCATGAGTTCTTCCATGCTTTTTGGCAATGTTTTTGCCAAAGACTTCCGTTGTGGGCAATCATCTTTCAGGCCGTTCTTGAGAGACACGACCGCTACCTCTTGGTTGCATTCGAGTATTCGATTGAACACCTCGTAGTACCTCTTTGCGTAGGCCCTCAGGCCTTCATCCTTGGTGATTCTTAAAGCCATCAGAGCGTCAACCTTCAAGGGCTGTAGTTTGTTCGTCACAAACCTGGCCACAAACATCTCGGCCAGGCCTTCCCAATTCTTCACGCTTCCCTTCGGTAGTTTATGGAACCAATCGGATGCGATCTCCCCGAAGGATGAGGGGAATACTTTGCAGAGCAACAGCTCGTTCCCACTATATAATGCCATTGAATTCAGGTATAGTCCGACATGAAAGTTGGGATCTGACTTACCATCATAAATTTGGAACCTCGGCATACTGAATCTCTTTGGTGCTTCAAATTTGTCCAGTTCCACCGAGAATGGTGTTCTCGGCTTAACTCGGGAAGTCACCTCGGCTTCAACATTCTGCTGCCTCCTTTTGAGGTAATCCCTCAAGTCTTCCTTACTCCTACCTTCCCTGGAGCTCGGCTGTCTTTGGATTTTAGTCTTTTTGGTACACTGCTTTCGGCCTCGTGGTGGGTCCGTTTGGATCTTTCTTCATGGGTTGTGTCAAAATGGAGTACTTGCCCCTGAACATGTCGATGTTCTTTGGGGTCTGGATTCTTCATGTGGTGTGTCCTTCGGGACTCTTCTTGCCTCGGTTTTTCCCGTCCGACTTCCCTGGAAGGCCGATGAGAATGCCTTCCGCTCCTGGTATGCTGAGGGACCTCGGGGATTGTTTTTCTTCCGCCCTTTTGGGTGTTGGTTGCTGGCATCGGCGTATCTTGCAGCGGGTATGGTGGCTGCATAACATTGTTTTGCATCATGAAGTTGACGACCAACTGAAGGTCTGCCAGCTTGTTTGCCAAGTCTTTTACTTCCTCATCCCTTCGTAGGCACCTATCCCTCCATACCTGAAGGTTATCTTCGTTATAATACTTGCTTTGGTCTATCCTCTTCGAAGCGTCGTTCTCCTGGCCGACGTCTTTCTCTCCGTGGCCCTGGCCATGAGTTTCTGTGTTGTGGTTGTCTCCTTTAACGTCAAGATCAATTGGTCTGCCACTCCCAGCAGGAGTGTCGCCCCCAATGTTTTCCCTCTGTCCGTCACTGGCCATCTATTCTTCTAAGTTCCCACAGACGGCGCCAAATTGTGTGGGTGATTTTTCGACCACACTACCCGCTTAGTAATCAACTGGAGAGCACCGGCAGAATAGATGACTTCAGCTAACCTGTAACAGAAAGAAAAGGCTCCGGCGGTGGCTCTTCCACCCGGGGGCACTCCGACGATCAAGTCAATATATCTCTCAAAGATAATCAATTGCCAAAATCACTGTTTAAAGCATAAAAACTCATACCTTAGACCCACGGGGGTGCCTCTCTTTTATAGTTTACTCAATTCTAGTCCCACTAGAAGCTTGACTTCTATGGACTCCAATTCAATACTTACTTTGGACTCTTCAAGAGATAAAGATAAACTCCCTAAGAGCTTTATCTTTATCTTTAGCAAAGTTCCCTCTTTATTCTAGGACTCTTGTCCCTTATTCGCTTATCTCAGATTCCGATATCTTCGGTGATAATCTCGGCCTCGACAAGATAACCTCGGCATAACTACCACGACACGTGGCACCTCGGTTCACACGTCGGCGTCACCATGCCACGTGTTGGTACTCAGAAAATATATCCCCACAAAGGCAATGTCATCTTACTAAGTGAACAATTGAGAAGGAAGCTGAGGTGTTGGCTAACACAGCAGTTACTTGAAGTATATAGAGTGCGGCCACACATGACTTACTCCGTTCCGTAATGTAAAGTAGTATAGTTTAGATAGTATGGTTGCACAGAATTCAGTTAGGATACAATAGTATAGTTATATACATGTATATGTTCTCTCTCCTATAAAATATAAGTATCTGAGAATGTAAAAGAGTGTTGTTGTTGAACATATATGGGAATAATCATTTTCTTGAAGCTTTAGCTTCTTCTTCAACAACCTTGTCATAAGGCACAGCCCTAGGAAGCATAGATACGGATATGAGATATGGATACGGCGATACGACAAAACCTAAAAAAATAAGATACCGGTACGGCTAGAATACGTTTGTGAAAAATATATTTTTTAAAATTATTAATAATGAGTTACACATAAGTTAAAGAACATTGAGAAACCACAATGTAATTTTATAATGCAAAATACTAACATTTAAGAATTTTGTATTAATTTAAGCTAGTAGCTTGTTTACTTTTTAAATTTTTAATAGGTCTTGTAAATATTTCATTTAATATCAAGTTTAATATATTTATATTACAATAATAGAACAATTCACAACTTATCCCTATGCTTTTTCCTTTGACACTAGTGAAAAATATTGTATTCAAGTTTCCTTATTTATTTATTGATATTTAATTTTACCATGGTTATATTCTCTTGTTAATTCTTACTTTCTATATAGTTATAAGGGACATGCATGAAATAATTATGATACATCAATTTGATAAATTTAATTATTTAACTCACTATGCTCTTTTTATCGAAGAACTTAACATAGTATTGGAAATATATTCTTATATTTATACTTGCAATTATATTATATTGTATTACTATGCAAGAAATGTTACAATTCTGATTTTATAAAACAAGTAAACATGACTTGGAGTATCCGATACTTCAAAATTAAGTATTTGATACTCTAAAATTAATGAAAAAATAATTAAGAAGTATACGATACTTTTAATAAGTATCCAATATGTATTTGCGAGTATCCTAGGAGTATCGGTATCCGATAGGGATACGATACGGATACGTCACCCTATTTGAAGTATCCGTGCTTTATAGGCACAACCAATGATAGAAACTATCAAATTGATAAGCTAGCTTACGAGAAAACGAGGCCCTCTTTCACTCAGTTTGTCCCATCTACTTCTTCTTATTCTTCTTGTTGTTGGAACAATCTTTTGTGTAAAAAATAAATTGAAACTAAATCAAACAAAATAAAATAAATAACTTACAGAATTTATTTTACTGAACCGAATGAAAAATAAAAAGATCAAGTCGAGTGTGTGACACTCTGTCTTTAAGACAGATTCGCCCCACTACGGTGTTTACGGTCTAATGGCGTCTATCTCCCAAAATACAATGATCTTCACAAATTTGTAGTAGCACTACAAACAAATTTGTCCGGCGAACTAGAACCTGTGTTCTATAACTCTCTAAATTTTTCCTAAAATAATATGAAGAACAATGGATGTTAGAGAGCAAAATGAAGGCAAGGAAAATGAATTTTCAGAACGAGTGACTACTGGAAAATGATGTGTTGTTTATAGACCTGAACAGGTTCAATAATTCAAACTAAACAGGTGGAAGTTGAATCCAACAGGTGCATAACAATTTAAACAAATAACTGCTGGGCAGTTTATATCTGTTGGAAAAACTGCAATAGATTTGAATCTGTCTAGGCAGAAATTAAATCTATCCGGGGTTTAACAGATTGACAACTTGTTTGGACTGTTTAAACCTGTTGTGGAATTTGGATCTGAAAAGAGGCACAAAATTTTGGACAAACAATTTGAATTCAAATTCAAATTACAAAAGTGCAAAATTTAAATTAATTTTTCCCGTAAGAAATTTGAAAAAAACTCAAATAAATTTTTTCCAAAAAATTAATATTAGAATCGACCCGACCCACAACCCACACCCGCGCCCGGCCCGGCACGGCACGGCTCGGCTGGCTAGTCAGATGGTGGCGATGCACGTGTGTGTGATGGTTTGGGCTATGGTTTCATTTGTCCATAACTCCTCCCTCCTACAAACTTGGGGTGCCCCTTGGGGCCCAACCCAAGTATTGTACTCTAGAGATTATATACCCATAAAAGCTCTCTTAAAGTTTCAATGTGGGACAACCCATTTCAAGAAACCCACATTTACTTCTTTAAATTTCCCATTCCACGAACCCGAAAACTACGTCAACTTCCCATTCACTCATCTTGAAAAGGCCATCAAACATGTAACATTTTCCTACATACATCCCATTTTTGGTAAGTATAAATTTATCACTCTTAAACACTAGCCTAAACCCATTCTTACTCAACAAAGATCCGGAAACAAGATTCTGGCGTATGTCCGGTACATGTAGCACATTGTTGAGAGTGAGTTTCTTTCCAGGTGTCATATTCAGAACAATCTTCTCTTGTCCTTCAACTTTGGAGTTGAGGAGTTACCCATGAAAAGTTGTTCACCGTTGTCCATTGTAGAATAAGATGTGAACATCTTTTTGTTGGCATAAATATGGCGAGTAGCACCAGTATCCACCCACCATTCTTTAGGATTTTCGACAAGATTTGCCTCGGAAACAACTGCAGAAAGATTGATGTCATCTACACCATTGGAAATATTGTCCACTTCAGTCATATGGGCTTGAGCAGGCTTCTTGTTTGTTCTTATTTGGCTTTTGCTTTTGCCTTTGCTACGGCAATCTTTGGCCCGATGTCCCTCTTTGTCACAGATGTAACACTTGCCATTAAACTTGTACTTTTTAATTTCCCCTCATTTAGAGCCTTGTGATGAACTTTCTCCAAAAAACTTCTGTTTCTTTGCTTTTGGAGCATGTTCCACCACATTTGCCTTAGACTCCATAGGTTGCTTACCAGCTCGCTTTTCAGAATTGAGGTTGTCCTCCTCAATCCTCAAACGCACAATTAATTCTTCTAAAGACATTTCTTTGTGTTTGTGTTTGAGGTAGTTTTTGAATTCCTTCCAACCTTGTGGTAATTTCTCAATTAAGGCTGCAACTTGGAAGGATTCACTGAGAGACATACCTTCTGCCTGAATGTCATGTAGAATGAGTTGGAGATCTTGAATTTGGCTGATCACAGTCTTAGAATCAACCATCACAAAGTCTAGGAATTTGCCAACCACAAATTTCTTTGAGCTAGCATCTTCCATTTTATACTTTTTCTCCAAAGACTCCCAAAGTTCCTTTGCTGTTTTGATAAGACTGTAGATGTTGTATAATGTGTTGTCAAGTCCATTCAAGATGTAGTTCCGGCAAAGGAAATCAGCATGTTTCCAGGCATCGACCGCAGCAACCACTTGCCTGTCAGTTTCATCCTCGTACAGAGTAGGAGGATTCTCACGGAGAAAACGAGCCAGGTTTAGAGTTGTAAGATAGAACAACATTTTATGTTGCCATCTTTTAAAATCAGTTCCTGAAAACTTCTTTGGCTTCTCACTGTGATTTACCAGTACTGTCACAACAGGAGAGGGGGTTGGCGCAATTGCAGCCACCATACCAGTACTCGTTTGAGCATTTGTTTCAGTAGCCATGAATTCTAAATTATAAAACAAATTATAATTAGAATTTATACTACATAGAAAATTAATCCAAATTCACAGAATTAAATTCTATAAAAATAAAAGAAACAAGATATGTAACTTTTATTTTTTCAATTAATTTGGAAATAAAATAAAATTTAATTTAACCAAATTAATTCTACACAGAAAATTAAATTTCTGTAACATTTCAATAATTAAAATACTGAAACAAAATTTTAATTAATGAAACACTCAGAGAATAATTTCTGAAAACTAAAATTAATTTCTGACAAAATTCCACAAATAAATATTCTGAATTGTTAATGACACCAGTATATTACTACTAGTTGTCAAAGAAAATAGACAGTATATTATTACTATATGTTAAACAATATATTACTACTATTTGTTTTCCAACCAGAATATTATTTTTGTAAAATCACAGAAAATAATTTTTGTAAGAAGAAGAAAGAGAAAAACAAACGAAAAATTCTGTAAACAAAATAATTCGAATTTGTCTTAAGATTATTAGAACAATCTTCTGTGTAAAAAATAAATTGAAACTAAATCAAACAAAATAAAATAAATAACTTACATAATTTATTTTACCGAACCGAATGAAAAACAAAAAGATCAAGTCGAGTGTGTGACAGTCTGTCCTTAAGACAGATTCGCCCCGCTACACTACTTACGGACTAATGGCATCTATCCCTTAGGATACAATGATCTTCACAAATTTGTAGTAGCACTCCAAACAACTTTGTCCGGCGAACTAGAACCTGTGTTCTATAACTCTCTGAATTTTTCCTAAAATAATATGAAGAACAATGGATGCTAGAGAGCAAAATGAAGGCAAGGAAAATGAATTTTCGAAATGAGTGACTGCTGGAAAATGCCCTGCTATTTATAGACCTGAACAGGTTCAATAATTCAAACTGAACAGGTGGAATTTGAATCCAACAGGTGCATAACAATTTAAACAAAAAACTGCTGGGCAGTTTATATCTGTTGAAAAAACTGTAACATATTTGAATCTGTCTGTGCAGAAACTAAATCTGTCCGGGGTTCAACAGATTGGCAACCTGTTTGGACTGTTTAAACCTGTTGCGGAATTTGGATTTGAAAAGAAGCACACAATTTTGGACAAACAAATTGAATTCAAATTCAAATTACAAAAGTGCAAAATTTAAATTAATTTTTTCCACAAGAAATTTGGAAAAAATTCAAATAAATTTTGTTCAAAAAATTAATATTAGAATCGACCCGACCCACAACCCATACCCGCGCCTGGCACGGCTCGGCCGGCCGGTCAGACGGACGGCGGCGGCGGCGGCACATGTGTGTGGTGGTTTGGGCTAAGGTTTCATATGTCAATAACTCCTCCCTTCTACAAACTTGGGATGCCCCTTGGGGCCCAATCCAAGTATTGTACTCTAGAGATTATATACCCTTAAAAGCTCTCTTAAAGTTTCAATATGGGACAACCCATTTCAAGAAACCTACATTTACTTATTTAAATTTCCCATTCCACGAACCTGAAAACGACGTCAACTTTCCATTCACTCATAAATGGTTTTGACGAACCATTTTCATCGTGTGACTTGCCATGCAGCAAGGAGCACGTCACCTTTTCGGACCCACCCCAAAAGACGTTTGGGGCCCACTCAATTTTGGGCTCAAAGTTGGCCCAAAATAAGCCGTATAAAACCAATTTTTCAATACTTCTTTCCCTTCTTTGATATCTGAACCTGCATTTAACAAGAATAGCAAGTAACATGAATAAAATTTCATATTACAAATTTCATAAGTAACTTTTTATTCACATCCTGGGATGAAATATGATGACTAAATTTGATGAGGTGAATGGATGGGATTGTTGTTGTGAATAGCAACTGGTGCAACCCCATAGACTGCAGGCTACAGTTGAGACTCCAACTCCACCAATGCTTGTTGAGCTTGAATCATGCCTTGCATCTCAGTACGCATAGCATCCATCATCTCCTTCATTTGTATCTATAATTATACTCTATATTATTGGTTAAATTGCTCTTGAGTTTGCGTCCGGATGAGATGAGTATGTTCTTGTGACTGCCTATATCCATCTGTGAGACCCAGAAAATTCTCTCACATGGATTGTTGAAGAGATCCAACGAAGAGATGAGTTTGACCCCTCTAGATCTACAAGGGTGAACATAGTCAGCGCCACCCAATTGGGGTTTCTAGCCAGGAACACTCCGATGATGATGTTGGTCACTGAATCAAGGAAAGAAGAAGATGTGGAAATGAAGGGGTGTGTATGTGTTCTGTTGCAGAGAGGGATCATACCTTTATTCCTAGGGGTGACGCCCCTTTTATAGATACGGGTGTGATATTTACTTGATGGGCTTCCTTATTTGGGATGGCCCCATTGTTAATAAGCTAGTATTTTTTGGGCCACCACAATTGGCCCAAAACTTTCATTGTCTGTGGTAGAAGGAGTGAGAGTTTTTATTGCCGAGCTACGTTGTTCAAATAGATGTTAGGTTTCTTAATAAAGAACACTCTGGATAAATGAATAAAATGTATGAATGAATGACTACATGAATACATGTATGCTTAAATGCATGTATAAATATACGTATGTCTTGAATGTATGTATAAATGTATGTATCTCGTGCTCTGAACTCAGAGGCTTTTGTTGATGTCGTTCCATACTGAGCACGAAGGGCGCTCTATATTCAGAGGCTTTCTTGCTCGGCATTGAGAGACTTTTACTGATGGCGCTCCGTGCCGAGCACAGAGGGCGCTCCATATTTGGAGGTTTTCTTGCTCTGCATTTGAAAAATTCTGTTAATGGCGCTCCGTGCCGAGCATGAAGGGCCCTTCGTATTTAGAGGCTTTCTTTTTCCGCATTCGGATACTTTTGTTAATGGCGCTCCGTGCCGAACACAAAAGGCGCTCCTTATTCGGAGTCTTTCTTGCTCCGTATTTAGAGACTTTTGCTGATGGCACTCCGTATCGAGCATGGAAGGCGCTCCGTATTCGGAGGCTTTCTTGCTCCGCATTCCGAGACTTTTGTCTCAATTTCAGACATTGCATGGATACTGAATAGTGCATCCCGTAGTATTGCACCGGTACAAGGTGTCGGTGTAAGGAATTGCTGAATGGATATTGGAAGCAAATTGCCAATTTATTTAAGTTTTGTTTCTTGTCCAACGTATATTTTCCCCATTATTTTGAATGAAATTTATTAATCGGAAGGAATTCAGAATTGAGTCTTGCCAAAAATGCTGAAGAGTTAAGTCGAGAATAAATTGTTGAAGCGGATTCTTTACTCCCATTGCTTTCAAATGAAATTTGTTATTCGGAAGGAATTCATAATGATTCTGGCGGTTATATAGTTAGGAAGTCGCAAAATATTTTCTAGTTCTTAAAGTCGACATCGATCACATTCTAGGCGCGGCGGCAAAAATGTGGTTTGAGCTGCAATATATGGAACAGCTAGGCAAACTTCGACATGCTCGTACGACTTCGTTTTAGCTTCGATTTTGACGCGATTTGTTGTGTTAGACTCGTCTCAATAAGTACTTCACACTAGTATGGTCAAAACTTGATTTCGACAACTTTAAAAATGTCAGTATGCTGAAAATTTGGTCTGTTTCGCAACTATTGGCAGACTTCGGTTGAATTTTGCCTCCTGGTTGGTAAGTCTAGACTCCTCTAGTTGACACGAACCTTTTAGTTGGCCAAGTAATTCCTGTTGTATTGCCAAAAAAATGTTCGCATAGAGAAGAATGTAGACCCAATTTGTAGAGAGAGAAAATGGACATGTAAACGCGATCGGCAAAGCTTTAGCTGGCCGAAACACTTGGTTCTCGACATTATAGCTGAGATGATTAAAAATGTATGCATTGTTCATGATGGCTAGCATTGCCAACGAGCTTGAGGACAGAGTTGTAGGACCAAGAGTCGGAAAACAAGCTGTTTTGTGCGAATTTGATAATCGGTGGATAATTCCATTGCTAGAAAAATGAGTCTTGCGACATTGCCAAGTGACCTATGTGGTTTTACCGAAGAATCTTAGTGTAGTCGAGCGGATGAGGTGAACGCCAGTGCTACATGCGATCGGTGGCACTTGTTCGGTGTTGTCTTCTTCTCGGCATTGTAGTTCAGATATTGGTAAGACATAGTTTTAGTACCGAATTGATAAATAGGGGTTGAGGTTGTCATTGAACGGCTGGTTAACGCAGAATGGTTGCCGAGTAGTGCGAAGGTCCATACGAGGACATGCCGAGTAGCCTTCTGCAAGTTGCGTTGCCACTAGACTGGGTTACAGAGATGTTGAGTTGTGTTGTAACGATGTTAGGCAGCTTGCGTGAGCTGTAATGATGCCGAGAAGGATTGAAGAGCTGCAAAGTAGCCTTGTACGAAATATGGCACTGTTGAGCAGCTTTGTAGTTTTGCCGAGCAATCTTCTATGAGTTGTGGTACTGCCGAATTGCACATGCATGGGGTTGAGCGCCGACTAATTCTTCACAGTGGAGAAATTGTTGAAGTCTAGCAATGTTGTACTCCAAGCAATGAGCTAGGCGTGTATAGACAATGTTGCTCTGCTGAAATGGCCCACCCAAAACCATAGTAAATTTTTTGCAGCTGAGATAGGTGGGTAGGCAATTCTTCGGCTTACCGAAACACATTGGTTGGCAACTCATTTTATTCTTTCTTGCCGAAACACTTGGTCAGCTTGTCCTTTTAGTTTTGTCTTTGCTAAGAGCACTTGTTAGATGAGAGAAGTGCCTGAGTGCCAGGAGTTATTTTAAGTTATATTAAATTAATATTTACCCAAGTTCTAAGAATAATTGCTGTAGGTATTTGGGAACGAATAGATGAGCTTGACCCCTCTAGATCTGCAAGAATGAACATAGTCGGCACCACCCAACCGGGGTTGCCGGCCGTGGACACTCCGATGATAAAGTTAGTCACTGAATCAAGAAAAGAAGAAGATGAGGAAATGAATGTGTATGTGTGTGTGTGTTCTGTTGGAGAGAGAGATCATACCTTTATTCCATGGGGTGCCCGCCTTTTATAGATGGGGGTGTGATATTTACTTGATGGGCTTCCTTGTTTGGGCTGGGTCCATTGTTAATAAGCTAGAATTTTTTGGGCCATCACACCATCTCTAAAGACATCTGTCCGAGAAAGACCCAATACATACGTTCGAATGAAACTGAGTTGTCGAAGGCTTAGAACCTATGTGAAGATCTCCTCATCTATGGCACTGGTTTGCATCAAGAGCATCTTCATTTGTGTCTGCAATTGTTAGTCAGTTATCAATTAATTAACCACCGATAAAATTTATATTAACAAAACTCTACTAAAAAAAGAATGTCTCCTAAACATAAAACTACATACCATGACCCCAACAACTCTATTATTACTTGGTATGTCATCCTTCAAGTACCCAGCCATCCACACCTCTAAGCAAGTTGCATGAACTCCATTCTTCTTATTTGTTTGCTACAATTACTATTAAAATTAACTAACAAAATCAAAATATACAATTTCAATTTGTAATATAAAGAAACTATATACCTTTACTCAAACAACTAATAATGGTTTTCTTCCTGTTATGTGATTTATTGTCTTATTTCCCTGAATTTCTTTGTTTTTCGTAATTATTTTCCAATTACATATGAATACAAACACAACATAATTTATTATTAAACAAAATAAACACAAGGTACAAGATAATTTACTTATTTTTTAATACTTGTGCCTTTCGAGTGCCCCAATAATAGACCAAGTTCCGCTAATAATGCTCATGTACCCTTTTGGGTCAAGATACTAGTGGTTTATCTTGTTTGGAGCCAAGAGAGGCTTAAATTACTCACTATCTATGTCGCCTTGGTTAAAGCCAAGATGAGGTTAGAGACCAAACATAGATGTTAGCACCCACTTCTCATGTTATGCCTATTATGATTTGCCAGATGCGAGATCTCATTTAGCGTTTAGAAGGCAAGTAAATAGAGAATTAGGGTTAAGCGCTAGAAAGCGACTTGTGCACTTAAGAATGACTAGACTAAGATCTGTACGATGTATAGAGTATGACATCACTATTTGGAAGAGTAACTCCACTGTGGCATATATTCATACTACATGCACTTATATATTGACCACGTGATGAGGTGAGAGAATGGATCCATATTTCCTCACCATATGAGTCTTACACATCATTATTGATATGAATTTTACTTCTTTTTTTTTTACCGTTTGTGACCTTTGACTATGTCATAAGGTAAGGAGTTGATATTAGTTACTTTGGTATGTTTCCTGCAATCAGGTATGATTCAGGATTAAAGGATATTACTCAGAAAGCGGTTAATCCTAAACTAAATGGCATGACGGTGAATAGAATATCATCAAGTATTACACTTCTATAGTATATTCATTATCGGCAACTAAAATCGTTCTGTATGGAAGGTGAATTGAGCGTGAATATATTGAATGATATGATAAGGTTGAACATCCTCTGTTAAGGGTTAGAGATGTTTGGGCCGTTGTAATTGGATGGGTGTAGGTTATAGGAGGCACTATTTTTATTTTAGATTGATGTCTCTATGTTGGCTCTGTTTATGTTTCTAGTACAAAGCTTCCACATGTAGGTGTTCTTAGTGATTGCATGGTTTATTGGAAAATATGAGCTTGTTCGATGTTTGGGTATATTGAGATTGAGATTGAGATGTGGCAATGTCATGCAAACCCATGTACGAGTGGGAGATGTTGGAAATCGAATTGAGTTTCAGACTCGAGTTTGGTGATGGTGGCATGACCCATGACTACCCATCTAATTTGAATTAGCTTTTTCATTTAATTATCTTTTAAATAGATAATATAGAACTTCCACTAATTGTAATAATGTCCATAAACATATTACAATTAAACCCCTAAAACTAGAGAATTACAATATAGGCCTTTTCTTCTAATTGGACCCCAAAAGCATTTTTCAAAAATATACTTTTATAATTATATATGTACAAATAAAAATATTTTTATGAAAAAGTTACTGGCTGGTTTTCTTTTGGTCCAACGTTAATAGGAAAAATTACTTGAATATACTTTCTCACTTTGAGAATTGTGGATCTCATGTTAAGCACCTACATAAATTAATTACCACTCACATAACCCAACATGTCCATATATAGCTTTTGGTTTGGCGTCACCGATTGATAATATCAAAGTTAAATAAATAGTTAATTAATTTATACTAGCTTCTCAAGTCAAAGGAAAATAAGTGCATTGTAATAGAACTACCTTTTAAACTGACAGTGATCATTCCATAGGTGTTCTCAAAACCGATCATGTTCAGTGCATGTACTTATTACATAGCACCCACCTATTTGCCTAAAGTCATTACCTCAATGATGGAGTTAATCATTCTATCAATTGCGACGCCTAATCAACACCCATAGCCTAGAACATTAATTGGGTCTACAAGGCATCAAAAAATCATAACTTCCATCTTTTGGTTCATTAACCATTAACATGTTTTCCGACAATGTTATCGAAGGAACCTTATGTTCACATCATATGTAACATTAAATATAACATTACCTAGAATAATATTATACAAAAGCACAAAATAAAATGCCAAGCGATTTATTTAATCAGTTAATAAAGTCAACAAATTGGTTTTTGAGGGCACAAATACTAATATTCTCCCACTTGTACTCAAAACCAATTACACATGTATTTAATACCCATCATCTCCAAATGCTTTTCAAAAAGCTTTTGAGTTAAAGCTTTTGTGAAAGGATCTGCAATATTTTTCAGCTGATGCAATCTTTGCTATTGACATATCTCCTTTATGGATGATATCACGTATCCAGTGAAATCTACGCTCAATGTGCTTTGTCCTTCGATAGGCCCTAGGCTCAATAGCATGTGCAATAGCGTTAGTGTTGTCACAATAAACAATTATAGGAGATTCAATTGTTGGGATAACACCTAGTTCTTGAATGAACTTGTGAATCCAAACAGCTTCCTTTAAAGCTTCACTTGCAGCCACATACTCTACTTCAATTGTAGAATCTGCAGTAGTATCTTGCTTGTAACTTCTCCAACTTATTGCTCCTTTCCAAGAGTAAACACAAATCCAGAAGTTGATTTTCTATCATCAATATCATATTGAAAATCTGAATCGGTGTAACCTTCAAAAATCATATTTTCACTACCAAACACTAGAAAATAGTGTTTGGTACTTTTCAAATATTTCAAAATGTGTTTCACTGTTGTCTAATGCACTGAACCTAGATTGGATTGGTATTTACTCACAACACTCACTGGGTAACAAATGCCAGGCTTACAAAGCATTGCATACATGAGACTTCCCACTGCCGAAGCATAAGGAATATTTCTCACTTTCCACTTTAAATGGAAGTAATTTCGACTCTAAATGAAAGACTCTGATTTTTTTTTTTTTATGAAAGGATTTTAATGCACATCTTATATTTAGTTAATATATGCCAAATTTTTCGAACAGGTGGAGGTGGATATGGGGTGCATTAGATCCTCGACATACATCAGATTTAGATATTAAAGGAACGAAATTTCAAAGGTCATCAGGACAATATCTGGCAGGAATAATTTCCAGGGAATTGGCATTTTGAATTTCAATAAGAGTGAAATTGATCATTAGAAAGAGCTAATTCCCAAGGTTGAGCACATTTTTCTGGACTTGGACCACGTCTAGAGAAAAGTGACATGGGATTCTTTGTATCTAGACTGGATTGATAAAGAAGAAGAGGAAGAGATTCCTGTTTTCCTAACTTTACCAAAGGTCCAAGTGCCTAGAATTAGAAAACGGCTTGATCTCATTGTTATTAAGCTTTCTTGCAGAGATGAGGGCAATTGGTCTAGAGACATGGCTCATTTGCACTTGTAGCTCGCAGCTGCTCAGCTAGCAATAGCACCAATCTCTGCCAAAGCCAACAATCACCCTTTGCATTTATTATTTGTGACCAAGGGCTTTCCCATACCAAATCTCTTTATTTGCAAGGAACTTGTTTTACGTGAAGGTAATGTTGGAAATTTGGTTTATAAGGATTATTTTGGGCCAACTTTGAGACCAAAATTGAGTGGGCCGCAAACGTCTTTTGGGACGGGTCCGAATAGGTGACGTATTCTTTATCGCATGACAAGTCACAAGGTGAAGACGGTTCGTCAAAATCATTTATGAGTGAATGGGAAGTTGACATCATTTTTGAGTTTGTGGAATGGACATTTAAAGAAGCAAGTGTGGGTTTCCTTGAAATGGGTTGTCCCACATTGAAACTTTAAGAGAGCTTTTGTGTGTATATAAACTATAGATTACAACACTTGGGTTGGGCCCTAAGGGGCACTCTAAGTTTGTAGAAGGAAAGAGTTATGGACAAAATGTACCTTAGCCCAAACCACCACGCGCGTGTGCCGCCGCCGCCATCCGTCCAACCATGCTGGGTGCGGGTCGGTTCTTATATTAATTTTTTCAAAAATTACTTGCTGGAAATTTAATTAAATTCAAATTTGAATTTAATTTCTGTCCTAATTTCTTTCCTCATTCGGTCCATGTCCAACAGGTTCAAAAAGAACATAACAGATTCGATTTTGGGTAGTTTCTGAACAGATAAATAACTGCAGCAGTTAATCTGTTAAAATAGTTTGAAGATCTGTTTGAATTCAAACAGCATCTGTTCAAATTCAAAACTACACATGTTCACTTCTTTTGTACCTGTTCGGGTCAGATTAATTTGCCTATATATACCAGCCTTTTCAGCAGTCTTGGACATGGAAAAAACAGTCTGAAAAATTCCTTTTTGCTGTCCAACTTTGCTCTTTTGGTGCATTATTCTTCATATTAGTTTTAGAATAAAATTAAAGAGAGTATAGAACACAAGGTTTTAGTTCGCCGGACAAATTTGTTTGGAGTGCTACTACAAATTTGTGAAGATCATTGTATCCTGGGAAATAGACACCACATAACCGCAAACATTATAGCGGGGCGAATCTGTCTTAAGGGCAGAGTGTCATACACTCGACTTGGTCTTTAATTATTCATTCGGTTCGGTAAAAATAAATTCGGTACATAATTTATTTTATTTGTTTGATTTATTTCTTTTTATTTATTTTACACAGAAGATTGTTCTAACAATCTTAAGACAGACTCGAATTATTCTGTTTACAGAATTTTTCATTTGTTTCCCTTTCTCTTTTTTCTTCTTACAGAAATTATTTTCTGTGATTTTACAAAATAATATTCTGGTTGGAAAATAAATAGTAGTAATATACTGTTTGACAAATAGTAGTAATATACTATCTATTTTCTTTGACAACTAGTAGTAATATACTAGTGTCGTTAACAATTCAGAATATTTATTTGTGAAGTTTGTCAGAAATTAATTTTAATTTTCTTAAATAATTTCTAAGTGTTCATTAATTAAAAATAAATTCGTTTTTTTTAATTATTGAAGTGTTACAAAAATTTATTTTTCTGTGTGGAATTAATTTGGTTAAATAAAATTTTATTTTATTTCCAAATTAATTGAAAAATAAAAGTTACATTCTTATTTCTTTTATTTTTACAGAATTTAATTATGTGAATTTGGATTAATTTTCTGTGTAGTATAAATTCTAATTATAATTTTGTGTATAATTTAGAATTCATGGCTATTGAAACTAATTCCCAAACAAGTACTAGTGTGGTGGCTGCAATTGCGCCAATCCCTTCTCTTGTTATGACAGTACTGGTAAATCACGGTGAGAAGCTAGAGAAGTTCTCAGGAACTGATTTTAAAAAATGGCAACAGAAAATGTTGTTCTATCTGACAACTCTGAACTTGGCTCGTTTTCTCCGTGAAAATGCTCCTATTTTGAAAGAGGATGAAATTGACCGGCAAGTGGTTGCTGCGGTCGATGCCTGGAAACATGCTAATTTCCATTGCCGAAACTACGTCTTGAATGGACTTAACAACACATTATACAATGCCTACAGTCCTATCAAAACAGCAAAGGAACTTTGGGAGTCTTTGGAGAAAAAGTATAAAACGGAAGATGCCGGCTCAAAGAAATTTGTAGTTGGCAAATTCCTAGACTTTGTGATGGTTGATTCTAAGACTGTGATCAGCAAAGTTCAAAATCTCCAACTCATTCTGCATGACATTCACGCAGAAGGCATGTCTCTTAGTGAATCCTTCCAAGTTGCAGGCTTAATTGAGAAATTACCACAAGGTTGGAAGGATTTCAAGAACTACCTCAAACACAAGCACAAAGAAATGTCTTTAGAAGAATTAATTGTGCATTTCAGGATTGAGGAGGACAATTGCAATTCTGAAAAGTGGGCTGGTAAGCATCCTATGGAGTCTAAGGCAAATGTGGTGGAACATGCTCCAAAAGCAAAGAAACGGAAGTTTTCTGGAGAAAGTTCATCAAAAGGCTCTAAAGGAGGGGAAATTAAAAAGTACAAGTTTAATGGCAAGTGTTACATCTGTGACAAGAGAGACATCGGGCCAAAGATTGCCGTAGCAAAGGCAAAAGCAAAAGCAATAGAAGAACAAGCAAGAAGCCTGCCGAATCCCATATGACCGAAGTGGACAATATTTCCAATGGTGTAGATGACATCAATCTTTCTGCAGTTGTTTCCGAGGCAAACCTAGTCGGAAATCCTAAAGAATGGTGGGTGGACACTGGTGCTACTCGCTATATCTGTGCTGACAAAAAGATGTTCACAGCTTATTCTACAGTGGAAAACGGTGAACAACTTTTTATGGACAACTCCTCAACTTCCAAAGTTGAAGGAAAAGGAAAGATTGTATTTAAAATGACATCTGGAAAGGAACTCACTCTCAACAATGTGCTGCATGTACCGTACATTTGCAAGAATCTTGTTTCCGGATCTTTGTTGAGCAAGAATGGGTTTAGGCTAGTGTTTGAGAGTGATAAATTTATACTTACTAAGAATGAGATGTATGTAGGAAAATGTTACATATCTGATGGCTTTTTCAAGATGAATGTAATGACCGTTGTACCCTCAATTATTAATAAAAATACATATTCTTCTTACTTGCTTGAGTCTTCAAATTTATGGCATGGTAGACTTGGACATGTTAATTATGGATCTTTGCATAGATTAATTAATATGGAATGTTTATCTAAATTCGACATTGATTCAAATCATAAATGTGAAATTTGCGTTGAGGCAAAATTATCCAAAACTCATTTTCATTCAATTAAAAGAAGTACGGAACCACTTGAATTAATTCATAGTGATATTTATGATTTTAAATCAATTCAAACTAGAGGTGGGAAGAAATATTTTATCACTTTTGTAGATGACTAGATATAGTTATGTTTATTTAATTCGAACCAATGATGAAGTTTTGGAAACTTTCATTTAATATAAGAATGAAGTTGAAAATCAATTTGGTAAGAAAATCAAAAAACTAAGAAGTGGTAGAGGTGGTGAATATGAATCACCTTTTGGTGAGTTTTGTAAAGAACATAGAATAATTCATCAAACCACCGCTGCTTACTCACCTCAGCAAAATGGAATTGCTGAAAGAAAAAATAGGACTTTAAAAGAAATGATGAATGCCATGTTAATAAGTTCTGGATTACCTCAGAACTTGTGGGGGAAGCAATACTTTCTGCAAATTATGTTTTAAATAAAGTACCCCGAAAGAAAGTGAATCAAACACCTTATAAAATGTGGCATGGGAGAGTACCATCCTACAAACACTTAAAAGTATGGGGGTGTTTGGCTAAAGTGGCTATTCTTAGTCCTAAAAAGACTAAGATAGGTCCTAAACCCATTGATTACATTTTCATTAGTTATGCTAAGAATAGTAGTGCATATCGGTTTTTGATTCATAAATCAGAACATTCCGAAATGCATGTAAATAGTATTATTGAATCTTGGAATGCATCTTTCTTTGAACATGTGTTTCCGAATAAGATTGGACATGAGACTAATAATAAGAAAAGATCTTTTGATGCTATTACTAGTAATGAGCAGGAACAAGATCAAGAACAAGAGCAAGATCAAATTGATGAGGAAGAACCTAGGCGTAGTAAACGTACTAGAACCTCAAAATCTTTTGGTCCAGATTTTCTAATATTTTTGTTAGAAAATGAGTCTTTAACTTTTAAAGAGGCTATGTCCAGTACTGAGACTCCTTTATGGAAAGAAGCTGTCAATAGTGAAGTTGAATCCATCTTGCAAAATCACACTTGGGAATTGGTGGACTTACCACCCGGTTGTAAACCTCTTGGGTACAAGTGAATTTTCAAAAGAAAAATGAAAGCAGATGGATCAATTGACAAATACAAGGCTAGACTTGTGGTCAAAGGATTTAGACAAAAAGAAAGTCTAGATTACTTTGACACATACTCACCAGTTACTAGAATAACATCCATTAGAATGCTAATTGCTATTGCATCTTTGTGCAATCTAGAAATTCATTAAATGGATATGACAATCGTTTTCTTAAATGGTGAGTTAGATGAAGAAATTTACATGGAACAACTAGAAGGTTTTTCTGTTCCAGGAAAAGAAAAGAAAATGTGTAAATTGGTTAAATCATTATATGGTTTAAAACAAGCACCAAAGCAATGGCATGAGAAATTTGACAAGGCAATGATGTCAAATGGATTTAAAATTAATGAGTGTGACAAATGTGTTTATATTAAAAACATAGACAAATGTTATGTCATTGTATGTCTTTATGTAGATGATATACTCATCATAGGTAGTAATAATGAAATGATTAAAACTACCAAGAAAATGTTGAACAAACATTTTGACATGAAAGGCATGGGCATTGTTGATGTAATTCTTGGTATGAAAATTACCAAAACATCAGAAGGTTATGCTTTGTCACAATCTCATTACATTGAGAAAATACTTGACAAATTTAGCAAAGATGATGATCATCTTGCTAGAACACCTGTAGATGTTAATTTGTTTCTTTCTAAGAATGTACTAGAAAGTATTTCTCAATTAGAGTATGCCCAAATTATTGGAAGCTTAATGTACTTGATGAACTGCACTCACCCAGATATAGCTTATGCAGTAAGTAAATTAAGTAGATATACGAATAATCCAGGAGTAGAACACTGGAAAGCTATTATAAGAGTTCTTAGATATCTCTGATTTACTCGTAACATTGGGCTTAATTATACTAGATATCCAGTAGTACTTGAAGGATACTGTGATGCAAATTAGATATCAGATATTAGAGACTCAAAGTCCACCAGTGGGTATGTCTTTACTCTTGGTGGGGCGGCTGTATCTTGGAAATCTTCCAAACAGACTTGCATTGCTAGGTGTACTATGGAATCATAATTCATAGCTTTAGACAAAGCAGGGAAAGAAGTAAAATGGCTTCGCCACTTACTTGAAGATATTTCAATGTGGCCAAAACTGGTGTCTGCTATATGTATACATTGTGATAGTCAATCAGCAATAGGTAGAGCACAGAGTCATATATATAACGGTAAGTCACGACACATTAGTCGTCCACATAACACCGTGAGACAACTACTCTATAATGGAATTATTTCCATTGAATATGTGAAGTCTAAAGATAACATAGTGGATCCACTAACCAAAGGGCTAGCAAGAGAGTTAGTTGAGAATTCATCAAGGGGAATGGGACATAAGCCTATTAAATAAGAGTTACCACAACGGCAACCCAACCTAGTTGACTGGAGATCTCAAGATCTAGGTTCAAAGGGACAACCTAGTTGTGTGTGACTTAGAAGGATCACTAGGGAGTTAAACTCCTACCCATTTCTATGATGAAATAGTGATGTCTGCAGCGTTTTAGGTTAAGTAAAATTTTAATGATTCTTATATCTAGGTATACCTAGTTGAGTATGGCAAGATACCCTTCATAAGAATCACCTATGTAAGTGTGAATTGGGCTGGTTCTATGAGATTTATGAAGGGCTATAATTCTCTAGAGCACTCATGAAAGACCAGGTTGTTCAAGACCAAAATGAACACAATAGTGAGAACTAAACTGTGTCTGGGGATATACTATGTGCGTTCTATTATCTTGGTTTACACAGACGACTGAACAGTTCAAGACATCATGTTCACTGCTTAGCTAGTAAATCCAATAGTGTCTCACAAGGGAAAGTTCAAAGACAAAAGCTACCTATCCTTTGCAGAATATTTCAAATTTTTGTACTCTCTGTAATTAGATCATATTGTTGCATTTTCTCTCCGTCAAATTCCATTCATGTGGGGGATTGAGCCCAAAATTGAGTGGGCCCCAAACGTCTTTTGAGGCGGGTCCGAATAGGTGACGTGTTTCTTGTCGCATGGCAAATCACACGGTGAAGACGGTTTATCAAAACCATTTATGAGTGAATGGAAAATTGACGTCGTTTTCGGGTTCGTGGAATGGACATTTAAAGAAGTAAGTGTGGGTTTCCTTGAAATGGGTTGTCTCATATTGAAACTTTAAGAGTGCTTTTGTGTGCATATAAGCTCTAGATTACAACACTTGGGTTGGGCCCCAAGAGGCACCCCAAGTTTGTAGAAGGGAGGAGTTATGGACAAAACGTACCTTAGCCCAAACTACCACATACGCGCGCCGCCGTCCGTTCGTCCGGCCGAGCCATGCCGCGCCGTGCGCGAGTATGGGTTATAGGTCAGGTCGGTTCTTATATTAATTTTTTGGACAAAATTCATTTGAATTTTTTCAAAAATTACTTGCGGGAAAATTTAATTAAATTCAAATTTGAATTTAATTTCTGTCCTAATTTCTTTTCTCATTCGGTCCATGTCCAACAGGTTCAAGAAGACCATAACAGATTCGGTTTTGGGCTGTTTCTGAGCAGATAAATAACTGCTGCAATTAATCTGTTAAAACAGTTTGCAGATCTGTTTGAATTCAAACAACATCTGTTCAAATTCAAAACTACACCTGTTCACTTCTTTTGTACCTGTTCGGGTTAGATTAATTTGCCTATATATACCAGCCTTTTCCGCAGTCTTTGACATGGAAAAAATAGTTTGAAAAATTCGTTTTTGCTGTCCAACTTTGCTCTTTTGGTGTATTATTATTCATATTAGTTTTAGAATAAAATTAAAGAGAGTATAGAACACAAGGTTCTAGTTCGCCGGACAAATTTATTTGGGGTGCTATTACAAATTTGTGAAGATCATTGTATCCTGGGAGATAGACGCCACATAACCGTAAGTACCATAGCGAGGCGAATCTGTCTTAAGGACAGAGTGTCACACACTGGACTTGATATTTAATTATTCATTCGGTTCAGTAAAAATAAATTTGGTCCGTAATTTATTTTATTTGTTTGATTTATTTATTTTTATTTATTTTACACAAAAGATTGTTCCAACAGGTAACACGTGGTTATACGAACCAAATTTAAATGCATTGCGAGAAAAAGTCCAGCTACCTGTTGGGTCCTGTCAACTTGCTTTTCTACTCAAACCTAATAAAGGTCAGTTTCCAATCCACTGTTTTGAATTGTAAATATTCACAACACCACTATCTGAGACTGCACAAATCTCTTCAATTCATCATTTCTCTCATAAATCAAAATGGGGGGCTTCGGATTCCACTGCTTTGCTTTTCTCACAAAATATGTAGAGGATTGACTTCATGCTGCTGCAAAATGAAACATAAATATTTCCCTTTAATTCAAACCCTTTTTAAGGAATAGATAGTTTGGAACTTTTTTTGCCAATTTCAAGTGTTATTTATTAGCTAGTGTTAATTTAATACGTTCTCTTGAAAGTTGTGGAAACAGAAAAACAAGAAGTTGAGTCAGAAATAAAGGTGCATCATCATCGGGAGCATATGCAACAATCTTGCATTCAGCTCATGTTTATGTATGTAGAGCCATAGTAGCAGCTCAAAGCATCCGCATGGCTGGATCGACCAGGGACCTCATCATACTTGTTGATGACACAATCAGTGAGTACCACAGGAGTGGACTTGAGGCAGCAGGCTGGAAAATCAGGACAATCCAAAGGATAAGAAACCCAAAGGCAGAAAAAGAAGCTTAAAACGAATCAAATTACAGCAAATTGCAATTGTGGCAGCTCATATATTACAACAAAATTATTTTCATCGATGCTTATATGCTTATACTTAGGAACATTGATTTCCTATTTCGTATGCCAGAAATTTCTGCAACAGGAAATAATGGAACGCTTTTTAACTCTGGTGTAATGGTGATAGAGCCATCGAATTGTACGTTCAAGCTTTTAATGGATCACATAAACG
Source organism: Camellia sinensis (assembly GCF_004153795.1). Lineage (NCBI taxonomy): Eukaryota > Viridiplantae > Streptophyta > Magnoliopsida > Ericales > Theaceae > Camellia > Camellia sinensis. The sequence goes on along the minus strand of NW_021027269.1, from coordinate 877,645 downwards.
AAATTGAATCTTACAATGGTGGAGACCAAGCTACTTGAATGAAATCTTTACATGGTGGCATTGGATTCCAAAACACATGAACTATCTGAAACATTTCTGGGTTAGAGATGATGAAGCAGTGAAGCAAAAGAAAACAAAGCTTTTTGGGGTAGAGCCTCCAATCCAATTCTTTTTGTTCTCCATTATCTGGGGTTGAAGCCATGGCTGTGCTTCAAGGACTATGATTGCAACTGGAATGTCGATATATTCCATGAGTTTGCAAGCGATGTTGCTCACAACAAGTGGTGGAGAGTGCATGATGCAATGCCACAGCAATTGTAGCAGTTTTGCCTTTCGAAATCGAAACAGAAAGCTCAATTGGAGTGGGACAGAATGCAAGCTGAGAAGGAAAACTACACAGATGGACATTGGAGAAATCAAACTAAGGATTGGCGTTTGAACAAGTGCATTGACAATTTATATTCATGGAAGAGCATGTTACACCAGCAGGGTGAGACTAATTGGACTGATGATGAATTTTTCAATCCCTCTCCACCTGACATTACTATGACTTCCCTTTCTGGATTGTGAATGCGGTTTCTGTTTTTTCACAACACTATATAGACTTTTTTTTTTCTTTTTCTTCTTCACTTTTTCTTAAATAATGATGCAGAGTAACAAAAATGGATATCTACTCCGTGGAGCCATAGCATAAAGGAGTTTTAAACCAACTTAACATTGAGTGTTTTGAGGCAGTTTCATACATATGTTCGTAGTGGAATTGCTTGTCACTTGCTTTTCTCCTATTTTATATCATGTAACAATTATTAGACAAAACTCGGTAATGTTTGATTGAGGAGATGATTGTTAACTGAACATGCACTACAGGAAATTTTGCAATTAGCAATGTCATAAAAGCCACTGTAGGCCATAAAAACGCCATAATATTAGTCACTGATGCAACTGTCGCCTTAGCTTTACAACGTTTTTAAAATGCAGTTAATAGTTATAGGTGGTATTTTTTTAAACGCTGCCATATCTTAACACCCATTATCTTATTTCCGTCACAGTTAACATATGACGCTTTTTTTTTTTTTTTTTGTAGAAATATATAAGAACACAGGGCCAAATTGATTGAGAATTTAACTAAGATGAACACAGTTTGAGAATTTCCCGTCTAATACAGAAGAACAAAAACCAAGAATATAGTCCATCAATGGCTCAAATTTGAATTACAAGGCCACATTGAAGCATACAGAGTTTCACTTATTGTGCATGTGCTCAACTATGAACACACAACCAATTTTTTTTTTGTCATCCCTAATCAGAGAATGCCAATACCTGTTTCATCAAAATAAAAATATAGTGAGTATTCCTATTCAACCTTAAAAGGCCAGAAAATACAGAAATTCCACACACATACAAGCCCCATACAAAATCACATTTAGTAGTGTTCTCTTTCATCTTTCTTATTCAATAGAATTTGCTGCTGACAGTTGACAACAAGTGATTTGCATATATATTTAACACAAATGTTGTTGGTCCAAGTACAAAGTAACAACATAGTTCAGTTTTGAATGCTAAGTTCCAAAACATAATTACTAATAATGAAATTCACGCATTTAGAAAAGAGAGTATTGTCTTCACTTAGCACTGGATCTGTAATACAGTTAACACAAAAAACAATCTGGCAAATATTAAATAACTGAACAAAGAGGGTTGATAAAAGCAACCTTTCACCAATAACTAGAGTTCCAGGAATCCATGATGATTAGGATGCACTGGGAAAGGATATTGAGAGGGTAATTTATATATATAAATTGGGCTGAGCTGGGTAATGGGCCGCTGTAAGCCACAGTAAGAAGGGCGGAGTAAAAAGGGCCTTGGCGTTAACCCGGTCCCCAAAAGGCCTTGTTGTTATCTTGGTCCAAGAGAGTGTTACAGACAGCCCAGTCACTACACTCAGAGTTAGCTCGGTCGTGGCATGTTGCGGTTAGCTCGGTCAAAACCTTGCTATTTCTTAGTTCGGTCTAAACACACCATGGTTTGTAGAGGAGAAGCCGAGGTAAGAGTAGTGAATGGAAGAAACCGAACTGGCTTTAGTTCGGTCTACTCTGCAGCTTAGCATAGCCATGCTTACCTCGGTTATATTGGGATCCGACCATGGTAAAACCATCTCACTTGGTTTAAGCAGTGAGGGGGGTGTTGAAGGATAAGCATTATCTTTCAGGAATGTGATTCCTAGGGGGATTCTACAGGGAAGAGTAAGAATCCTACTAGGATTATGCCACACAGAACGTATAAAAGCTCATAACATCACCTATGGAGAGGTAACACAACTTTGATTCTCGAATACACAGAGCTTTTGTCTATTTGTCTATTTTGCTGACTTAGGCGTCGGAGAGGTATCCGGCACACACCCGCCGGCTAGCTCACATTTGTGTTTTCAGGGAGTAAAGCGACGTCGTACAGAGGAGCGCAGACTTGATCAACAGGATTATATGAGAAGGTTTATTTCTTTCCCGTACAATTGGCGCCGTCTGTGGGAATATCAAACAAAGAACAAAACCTCTTGATCAAGTTTCCCTCGTTAATTGAATGGCGCACAATGAAGATTTGCCGCAGTCCGCCATTGACGAACAAACCCCGGAGGAGGGTGGGAGGCGCGAAGGATTGCCCTCTATCCCTCCCATGGCGGACTTAGAGCCCCAGTGACAGAATCCCCAGAGGGATACAAGGGGGAGGCGGAATAACATCCCCCGTCACTCTCGCTCACAAAATCCTGAAAGGCAAAGGCGAAGAATCGACCCTCAAGCTCTGGAGGATCGCGTAAAAGAGCAAGATGAACTAATAAGGAAGATGGCGGCGGACATGAAGGCCATGAAGCGCCACATCAAGGGAAAAGGGGTGGCGACAGGAGAGGGGCGCAAAGGAAATACGCCTCCTCGCCACTCAGAAGATCGTGGTAAGCATACCACGCCATCGCAAGCAAAAAGTAGAAGCCTCAGGACAGGCGACACTCAATCAAGGACTTCCAGAACTCGTTACTCCAGGTCTGAGAGAACGAGATCATTGAGGTCTTACACTGAGGGAAGTACCTATCGGCCCTTACATACGCACCAAACATCATCCAGGCAAACGGAGTTGCCTAGATCGTCCGACTTACGAACTATGCTTGAAGAAAGGGCACGACGAAAGGAGGATGCTAGGGCACGACGAAAGGAGGATGCTAGGGCACGCGACCCGCACAGAGTTTCAGCCCTTCAGCGGTTGGCTCCTCGGACACATGGAAGCGTCGAGGTTAGAATGCCAATATCACACCTTGCCTACGAACCAACAGATAAAGCATTGGCAAGACTACATAGCTTGCCATTCGTTCTGGCGATTGAGAACGCACCATTACCCTCAGGCTTCATCCAGCCTAAATTTACCACGTACGAAGGGAAGATAGACCCTTACATGCACCTAAGCCACTTTCGCCAGGTCATGGCAGTATACCGGCGAAACGAGGCTTTGATGTGCATCCTATTCCCATCAAGCCTTGGCGACCTAGGTTTAACCTGGTTCGAAAGGCTACCAGAGGGCAGCATAGCCTCCTGGGCGCAATTAGTGGAGGCGTTTGTGACAAGGTTCAGAACGAATACCAAGACGCCAGTAGAGATCGATCAGCTACTCTCCATTGACATGGCTGACAAGGAGACGTTGAGACCCTACAATAGTCATTATTGGGAGACCTTCAACCAAATAGGAGATTGCCCCACAAATCTCACCATTGCGCAGTACAAAAGAGGTCTTCCAGTCAGAAACAGATTAAGGGATTCAATTACTATGACTCCACCCCTCACGATGAAAGCCTTGATGGAGAGAGTGCACCAACATATTCGGGTGGAGGAGGATGGCGCCCGTGCCAAGGCAAAATCTGGTGCAACAGTAACACCAGATAAGGAGACCACGGCAAAAATCAACACAGTAGAGCGTCCAAGCAAGAATGGACGAGGCAGACGAGACAACGAAGAGGACCGAGATAAAAGATGGCTGCGAGTCCGCACTGCCATTACCATGGTATTCAAGAAACCAATCTACCAAATTCTCAGCGAGATACGCGATGAACCATTCATTAAATGGCCAACTAAATTAGGAAAGCCATAGAAGGACTACGACGAAAGATCTCAGTGCACCTTCCATAAAGAAAAGGGGCACCGCACTAAAAACTGCACGCCGTTGAGATAGCATCTGGAGGAGTTAGTGGCAGCTGGTCACCTGGACCGGTACATAGAAGGAGGGATGCAGCTAGCTCCCCAAAACCACGATCACCCAAACAGAACACCGATTGATGCCCCACCTCAAGGCATGATAAACGTAATACATGGGATATTCGAGCCTGAGCGAGTATGTGAGTGCAGGGGCATGATAAAGAAGGCTGAGCACTTAAGGGAGGTATTGAGTGCATAGCCCACCATTAAAAAAGGGAAAACAGAGGCCACAAATGTCATGTCTTTTCAGACAAAGACTTGGCAAGGATTTATTTCCCTCACAATGATGCACTGGTCGTCACTCTCCGCGTCAAGGATTACGATGTCAAGTGAATTTTGATCGACCAAGGAAGCTCATGTGAGATAATGTACTACGAAACTTTCAAATAGTTGAAGCTGGAGGACAAAGACTTGGCACCTGCCGTATCTCCCCTGATCGGATTCAACTCAATGCCAGAATGGCCAGTTGGCAAGATTATCCTCCCGGTCAGAGCAGGAAGCATGACAAAACAAGTGGAATTCTGGGTATTGAAAGTCCCTTCCACTTACAACATAATCGGTAGCGTCAACCTACCAGCAAGTAATGTGGTTCCCCAACGAAGCCAGAGTAATTGAAGAGGTCTATGGAGACCAAATTATGTCCAAGCAATGCTTCGTCACAGTAAATGGCAGCCGAGCTGCCAAAGGGTTTGTTCAGATGGTAGAAGAGCCCGAAAATAATGAATTGTTTGCAGATGTTGGCAAAGCCGCTGAACAGAAGGCAGTGGAAGACTTGGTACAGGTAAAAATAGATGAAAAGAACCCGGATAAGTTCTTTTTGCTTGGCTCATCTATGTCCAGCACTGAGAGAATAAAGGTCATGGAATTCTTAACCTCTAACATTGAAGTGTTTGCCTGGACGCCGTATGACATGCCTGGCATTGACCCAAGCTTCATCTGTCACCAATTGAATGTCCACCCAACTGCCAGACCAATTATACAACGCACTCGCAGATCGGCACTCCACCATACTGAGATAGTGGCGGAGGAAGTAGAAAACCTGATAGAAGCAGGAGCTATTAGAGAGGTGCACTACCCCAAATGGATCTCCAATACAGTGGTAGTGCCTAAGAAGAATGGAAAATGGCGTGTCTGTGTGGACTACAAAACGGTCAACAAGGCATGCCCAAAAGACAGTTTTCCTCTTCCATGGATAGACCAACTGGTAGATCTGACGGCAGGACACAATCGTCTTAGCTTCCTCGATGCGTACAGAGGCTACCATCAGATCGCTATGTATGAACCAGACCAGGAGGTCACATCTTTTACAACGCCAAGAGAACTGTACTGCTACAAGGTCATGCCCTTTGGCCTAAAGAACGCAGGGGCAACATTCCAATGGATGGTCACCAAGATGTTCGAACCATTGTTAGGCAGAACCATGGAGGCTTACATCGACGACATGGTGGTCAAGAGCAAGGACAAGAGTGACCATCTCAAGGACCTAGGTGAGATGTTTCAGATCCTGAAGAAACACAAGTTACGTCTTAATGCATCTAAGTGTGCGTTCGGTGCAGGATCTGGCAAATTCCTAGGCTTCCTGGTAACCAACCGTGGCATCGAGGCAGATCCTTCTCAGATCAAAGCAATCCAGGATCTAGAGAGGCTCAACTCAGTAAAAGAAGTACAACATCTCACCAGTATGGCAGCCACGCTAAACCGGTTCATAAGTCGGTCGTCAGACAGATGTCGACCATTCTTTCAAGCATTGAAGGCCAAGTTTCAGTGGGATGAAGAATGCGACCGTGCCCTTGAAAGTTTAAAAGAATACCTGTCTTTTCCACCGTTGCTAGTAACCCCAATACCTGAAGAAGAACTATTTTTGTACCTGGCAGTCTCATAGCACGCAATTAGCGCAGTATTGGTCCGAGCGGAAGGAATCCAACATCTGCCCATCTTGTATGTCAGTAAGACATTGCTGGGAGCAGAAACCAGGTACTTACCATTGGAAAAATTGGCCTTAGCCTTGATGATGGCATCAAGGAAGTTGTCACACTACTTTCACGCCCACACCATAATCATCCTCACAGCTTTCCCATTAAAAGCTTTGTTTAAGAGGGCAAACTTTTCTGGGCGAATCTTGAAGTGGGCAGTGGAGCTGGGACAATTTGACACCAAGTTCCAACCCAGAACCGCGATAAAAGCGCAAGCCTTGGTAGACTTTGTCGCAGAATTCACCTCAGGAAGTCATCATATCTGCCCAGTCGACCTGACGGATACAACCGAACTAGGGTTAGAAGTTGACGCTGGAATAGCGCAACCCCTGGTGCAGGATACCCAGTCAAACCCTAAGGCAGACCAGAGTAAAGTAAGGGAGAAAGAAGCAAACCATGCTACACCAAGCAAAGATTTGCCATCAAATGAAGACTTGGTACAATCAGATAATGAGGGGCAAATAGTAAGCATGGACTTGGAAGAAAACACCAGCAATACTCAGGACCCCAAGGCATCATTTGATCCCTCTACCTGCTGGAAGTTATTCGTAGGAGAGAAGTGGAAGTTCTTTGTGGATGGAGCATCCAACAAGCACAGAGCAGGACTCGGCATAGTCCTCATCTCACCAGATGGCCTAGTAGTGGAACAAGCAGTCAACCTTGGCTTCCCAACATCAAACAACGAGGCGGAATATGAAGTACTTTTAGCAGGACTGAAATCAGCATCCTACATGAAGGCCACCGAAACTAATGGTTTACAGTGACTCACAACTAGTGGTAAACCAAATTTCAGGTGACTACGAGACAAAAGACGACAGGATGGCTAAGTACCAAGAATTAGTCAAAAAAGAGATCAAGAAATTTGAAGTAGTGCGGATAGAACAGATTGGTAGGGAAGAGAACAGTAAAGCGGACGAACTAGCAGGCTTTGCTTCAATGACAGATACATTCGTCCCACATCCGTTACTGATTGACTACTTACCAAGACCAAGCATTGAAGAACCTGAAGTAAAAGAAGTATGTTATGCCGAACTAGGCCCTTCATGGATGGATCCCATCATAGCATTCTTAAAAGACGGCGTCCTACCGAAAGAGAAGAAAGAGGCCAACAAAATAAGAGCAAAGTCGCAGAGATTTTGGCTCTCCCCATCAATGGCCTTGTACAAGAAATCCTTCACAGGACCTTATCTAAAGTGTGTCTATCCCAGCAAAGTTGAAATGTTCTTGTTCGAGATACACGAAGGCGCATGCAGAAGCCACCAAGGAGGAAGCTCATTAGCTTACAGAGCCATTTCACAAGGATATTGGTGGCCATACATGCAAGCAGATTCAGAGAAGTATGTAAAAAGATGCGAGAAATGTCAGAAGTTTGCACACCAAATACATCAGCCAGCCAAAGAACTTGTTCTACAATTCTACACCAGCTTGCCCCCAAGCAAACGGCCAAGCAGAAGCATCAAACAAAGTTGTCTTGGATGGATTGAAGAAAAGGCTAGAAAAAGCAAAGGGCAAGTGAGCTGAAGAGCTCCCTCATGTTTTATGGGCTTACCATACCACACCTCGTCAATTTATTGGAGAAACACCTTTTTCCTTGGCCAATGGCATGGAAGCAGTAATCCCATTGGAAGTCGGCCCCCTATAATCAGAAGTGAAAATTTTGATCCAGACCTAAATGGAGAAGCCATCACCTTAGAGCTCGACCTTGTGGAAGAAGAGAAAAAGCACTGGTTCACATCGCCTCATACCAGCAAGAGTTATCAAGGAAATACAACAAGACAGTTCATCCAAGATAGTTCAAGATTGGAGATTGGGTACTTCGCAAAGTGAAACACTTTGGTACCCGGAGATGGCAAGTTAGGGCCCAATTGGGAAGGACCATATAAAGTGGTTGGATTAGCAGGAAAAAGGGCATACCACTTGGAAGATGAAGACAACAAAGTCATTCCAAGGCCGTGGAACACTGCCAATCTCAAGTTATTTTATTTTTAGCTTTTCTTCCAAGTATTTATGGTTTTTTCCGTTCTCAATAAAACAAGCAGTTTCTTTTCAGTATAGCTGTTTTCTCTGTAAAAGATTATTTTAGTGAGTTAGGAAAATTGAAAGCATAATTGGCCGGAATAACCAACTGTGCACCCCTCCTAAGCCCAGGATAATGATCCAGGCTGCAGGACGTTTGGCTGGAAAAACCAAACACTTTACTCTAGGTTGGCTGGAAAAAACCAACACCCCTCCTAAGCCCAGGATAAAGATCCAGGCTACAGGACGTTTGGCTGGAAAAACCAAACACTTTACTCTCGGTTGGCTGGAAAAACCAACTTAGAGGTTGGCTGGAATAACCAACACCCCTCCTAAGCCCAGGATAAGGATCCAAGCTGTAGGACGTTTGGCTGGAAAAACCAAACACTTTACTCTAGGTTGGCTGGAAAAAACCAACTTAGAGGTTGGCTGGAATAACCAACACCCCTCCTAAGCCCAGTATAAGGATTTAAGCTGCAGGACGTTTGGCTAGAAAAATCAAACACTTTACCCTAGGTTGGCTGTAAAAACCAACTTAGAGGTTGGCTGGAATAACCAACACCCCTCCTAAGCCCAGGATAAGATATAGGCTGCAGGACGTTTGGATGAAAAAACCAAACACTATACTCTAGGTTGGCTGAAAAAACCAACTTAGAGGTTAGCTGAAATAACCAATACCCCTCCTGAGTCCAGGATAAGGATCCAGGCTGTAGGAAGTTTGGCTGAAAAAACCAACACTTAGTTTTCTTCCGCCAAGATAAGGATTCAGGTTGAAGAGTGGTTGGCTGGAAAAACCAACACTTTGTACTCTTCAACCGAGATAAGGATCTAGGCTGAAGAGTGGTTGGTTGGAAAAACCAACACTTATTGTTCTTCAGCTGAGATAATAATCTAGGCTGAAGAGGTTGACAACTATGGCTTGATAGATTAGAAAGCTAAAAATTGGGATAAAGTATCTCGGCAAGAGAAGGTTATACTTCATTCAGATTATAGTTAGAAAGCAAGTACCAGCATGGAAATAAACCGAGATAACAGTTGAAACAAAAGAGGATTTCATTAAGTGCAAATTGAATACACAAGGTGGGACCTCAGCCCGGTTATAACTTCTTGTCCAAAAGCAAAAAGACGAAAATACAGAGATTAAGCAAAAAGGTCATCTATTTTCGCGTCAAGATCAACTTAGAGGCCGGTCTCATCTGGTAGCTTGGTCTCATCTGGTAATTCAGTCGTCAGATTTTCAACCAGTGGCTCCAACTGAACTGATTGAACAGCAGGTTCATTAACAACCGAGGTATTGTTTGGCTCGGTCTCTTCTTCGTCATCCTCTGCTTGAAGAAATTGTTGCTGAATGGCAACAGCGTACTCCGTCATCGAACCTGGGATAAAATACGGAGGAGGGTTGAAGAACTCAGTCTCTGGCCCATGACCGAGCTGTGCCACGGTCGCCCTCCATCCGCGCTTAAAGAATAAGTCTTTGGCCGCCTCGCATTGCTTAATGTAAAGAGCCTCCCCTTCCTTGAAACCACGGTCCTCCGCATCTTCCAGCTTCTTCTTAAGCTTGGTTATCTCGGTGTTCTTTTTTTCCTCGAGCTTGGCGAGCTCGTGCAGATACTTATCTTTTACCACGGCTGCTGCCTTTTGCTTGTCTGCGTTAGCCGAGCTAACAAGACCGGTCAAACGACCATTCTCGGTTTTAAGCTCGGCTATTTGTTTCCTGGCCACTTCTAGTTTGGCCGTTCTTTCATTAGCCTCGGCCATGGCCTGCCTGGTGGTTTTTCGAAGTTCCAACACTCGCTTGTAAGCAATATGGTTCTTCTGTATGGCCTACAAAAGGATGGAAAGAAACTTTTTTAGTACGACCGAACAGAAAGTTGTAAGAATTTGAAAGATAAGCAAGAGAGCTACTTACCAGCACCATGGATTTTGTGGATGAGCGAAGTGCCTTTAGCTCGGTTAGGTAGTCGTGGTGCTCCATGTCAGGTGGAAGGCAAACACTTTTGGCCAGATTGAAGGCCATTAGGTGATCTTTTTCAGAGACCACTGAATCAGTATCCCGTATAGCACAGTTCTGAAAAGTGATCTTTGGAGCCCACTTGGAAGAACTAGCCCAGTCAAAGCGCTCCGGTTGTGGGCTTGGTGGAGGAGTGGTATCCTCTTCATCAACAAGACGTGGCTTGGTTGTGGAAGTCTGAGCACGCTTGTTTGGACGAGATGAAGAGGGTTGGTGGGTCGATAAGGCCATCACAGTCTCTTGTGGTTGGCTTGCTAGTGGTACCTCGGCCTTGTTTGTTTCGGTTAGAAGGGCCCTCATAGCTCGTTTCTTGGACATCTCTTACTCAGTGGTTAGAGGGATCAATTTGATTTGGGGCAAGTTTGGGTACGGTTCAGGAGAGGCTTCCAATAAGAAGTCAGTTACCTTGGTCTTCCGTTTGCCACTATATCGGTAGGTCGGTTGAAAGTCCAATAGCTCGGTCCAACTTCGGTTGGGATATCGCAGGGCGACGCGAAGTATATTCAAGTTTGGGTAGCTGTATTGGGACTTGAGGAAGTTCAAATCTGCATAAAAAGAAGACAACAGTTAGAGCGGTTTAAGATGGGAAAATCGAAGTAAAAAAAGGCGTAGTATGACGCCGAGGTAACTCTACCGGCTACACCCTTGTTCCAATTTATTCTATCACCAGGGATCTGGGCTTGTTGGTCCTCAAAATTTCCAGATACCTAGAGGAAGTCATCATCATTTACGTCTTTATCTGGGGTATCCTTTATTATTTTTTCATGCCGGCGCCTTATTCTTAAATAATAGACCCATCTATCTTCGGCGGAGCCTATACTGTTCCTGGGAAGAAGGATTGGCGAAAATTTTTCGGTGGCTGATGAAGATCTGCAAAGAAACGGGCGTCAGAAATAAAATATTAAAATCTTAAATAAAAACAACTAAGTGTTGACTCAGGGCTCTTACTCTTGCCCTCTGTGATTGTTCGAGGAAGAGGGTAGAGGTGGACATCTTCATCTGGGCCAAATTCCCAATTTCCAGAAGCAATGAGAAAATCATCTCCAGCCCCCTTGTTGGAGTCTGGGAGGTCGGCTATAATTTTGTACTGTGTGGATCTCGGCTTAAGGTAATAGACAAAACCCCTATCCTTCAGATCGAGAGGGCACATGGTATAACAATATTGAAGGTCAGCTAGGTTGATTCTAAGGTTTTCTTGCCTAGCTAAGGCAATAATACCGTTAATTACCCTATAGGAATTGATAGTAAGTTGCATAGGGTTCAGCTTATAGAAATGGAGAACTTGACGAAAAAGGGGATCAAGTGGAAGCCGAAGTCCACATTCGGTGAAAGCAACTATTGGAAAAGGCATTGTATGGTCTGTGGGCACGATGGTATCATTATCCCCAGCCAGCTTAAGATAAACATCGGCTGGGATAGAGAATTCTTGCCTAAAGTATTCAAGTTTTGTCGGGGTATTCACCCTATGCCTCCACAAACCCATTATGTTGGCTTAAACTAAGAGGAATATGTTTCAGAAGGTGGGCGTTTTTCAGGTTTCCCTAAAGATTAAGGGTTCTACAGACAAATCCCAAATATATGAAGTAAGAAGATAAAAATCAAGGGCACAGATCTGGGGCAGATACAAAAAAGAGAAAACAAAGACGAAGTTTCAGATTCAAGAATAGTAGTAAAGAGAATGATGCAAAAAGCATAGAAGTTCAAGGCATAGCCACAAATTCAAGATACAAGACCAAGACTTCGAACAAGATCAGTAATGGCAACAGACAGACAAAGGCACATAAAGCGAATAAAAGAATTAAAGGAAAGGGTCTTACCAGGACAAATGAAGCCGAGGCAATGCTCGCCGAACCCAGAAACCGGTTGCAACTGCAAAGAAGGCTTTGCAAGAATGAGGGATTAAGAGCAGTTCCAGAAGAGAGATTGAAGCGATGGCAGATTCAAAGAAGAATGAACTTTCAGAGAGAGAAAGAGCAAGAGGACGAAATGAAAAAGTGAAGAAAGGATAGAGGCAAAAGAAAAGTTTTGTTAAAAATGTGAAACGGCGGCAAAATTAGGGTAATCATTACGCCTAGGGTAACGCACGCGTCAGACAACGCAGACGAAATGAACAAACAGCTTCAGGTGCGTCACTGACACGCTCCAATAAAAATGAAACACGTGAAAGGAACAGTTAGATATGCATGACAGCTCATGCGTGTGGGAGAGTACGGCTGAAGCCTTGTTCTCCGAAGAGAACACGTCGGCAGAAAATATATAATTTTGGCTAAATAGTTTTTTGAGCCATTACTCAGAAAAGAAGTGGCAAAATTTCGGAATAGGTTCCATCACCTCAGAATGCCGAAATAATAGAACCTAGAGGCAGTTGTGGGGATATATTTTCTGATACCAACACGTGGCCAAGGTGACGCCGACGTGTCAGCCGAGGTGCCACGTGTCGCTCGACTATGAACACACAACCAAAAAATTTTTTATCATCCCTAATCAGAGAATGCCAATACCTGTTTCATCAAAATAAAAATATAGTGAGTATTTATTCAACCTTAAAAGGCCAACATATACAGAAATTCCACACACATACAAGCCCCATACAAAATCACATTTAGTAGTCTTCTCTTTCATCTTTCTTATTCAATAGAATTTGCTGCTGACAGTTGGCAACAAGTCATTTGCATATATATTTAACACAAATGTTGTTGGTCCAGGTACAAAGTAACAACATAGTTCAGTTTTGAATGCTAAGTTCCAAAACATAATTACTAATAACGAAATTCACGCATTTAGGAAAGAGAGTATTGTCTTCACTTAGCACTGGATCTGTAATACAGTTGACACAAAAAACAGTCTGGCAAATATTAAATAACTGAACAAAGAGGGTTGATAAAAGCAACCTTTCACCAATAACTAGAGTTCCATGAATCCATGATGATTATGATGCACTGGGAAAGGATATTGTGGGGATATATTTTCTAGTACCAACACGTGGCATGGTGACGCCGACGTGTCAGCCGAGGTGCCACGTGTCTTGGTCGTCAAGCCGAGGTAATCTCGGAGAAACCGAGGTCATCTCCGAAGATATCGGAATCCGAGATAAGGGGCAAGAGTCCTAAGGCACAAGGGAGACTGAATCTGGCTAAGGATAAAACTCTCAAGGAGTTTATCTTTATCACTTAAAAGAGTCCAGAGCAAACAGTGAATTAGAGTTCATAGAAGTCATACTTCTAGTGGGACTTGGATTGAGTATATTATAAAAGAGAGGCACCCCCATGGGTCTAAGGTATGTAATTTATACTTTGAGTATTCAGTTTAGTACTTGATTATCTTTGAGAGATATACTGACTTGATCGTCGGAGTGCCCCCGGGTGGAAGAACCACCGCCGGAGCTTTTTCTTTCTGTTTCAGGTTACGAAAGCCGTCTATTCTGCCTGTGCTCTCCAGCTGATCACTAAACGGGCAGTGTGGTCAGATTTTCACCCACACAGATATGAATATTTTTTTACCTTAACTTTCAATTCAAAGTATCAGATTTCTAGATTTGAGGAATCAGAATATGATCAAATTTTTTAATTTTTACGCATGTGATTCAATATGAAAAAACTATATGTTGTCACAAGAAAGATGAAACAAGAAGTTAACCCCTGCTAACCACACATACCTCAAAAAATGACAGAGTTTAACAGTTACACAACAGAAGTACTGCGTGCAAGGAAACACACAGCCACTATAGCACTTGTTTGTCAAAAAATAAAATAAAATAAAATAGAATTTCATTAAGGCAATGTCATCTTACTAAGTGAACAATTGATAAGGAAGCTGAGGTGTTGGCTAACACAGCAGTTACTTGAAGTATATAGAGTGCGGCCACACATGACTTACTTTGTTCTATAATGTAGAGTAGTATAGCTTAGATAGTATGGTTGTACAGAATTCGGTTAAGATACAATAGTATAGTTATATACATGTATATGTCATCTCTCTTAATATGAAAACCAAGCAAAAAAAAGCTATCAACTTAAATGGCATGATGTCTAAGGCCTAAACAAGCAAAGCCATGAGGACTTACAACATGATAGGCAAAATATTCAAAGCATGAACCAATTAAATGAATTAAAACAAGTCTAAGAAGCCCCTAATATGTAAAAACCAGTGACTAAAATGATGTTTAAAGAGTACGAAAAAGATAGGAAATAGCAAAGAATCACAAGGCTAGTGAACAAGAGCAATGAGAGGTGGCTAGCCCCTCCATCTTTGAGACCTCAAACCATGTTTTTTTAGCCTTTTTTAAACTCTTAAAATCAGTTTGAAGACTCAAAAAAAAAAATGAGCATAAAAAAAAAAAAAATGTGTGAAGACAAGGGTGTGAGCTATTAAGTAAGGTGCAAGAAAGGGTATTAAACCCTTCTACCTTTGGTAGCTATTCAAACTCAAGTTCTAACACTTGAAATGGAATCAAATTAATACAAAGATACAATAAATTAATAGTAGGAGACAGAAATGAAAACAAGAGAAAAGATGGTAAGCTTATACCTCTTAAAGAGGACAAGCTATTGTTGTGGATCAAACTTGGTCCAAACACACTCTCAAGCTTGAATTGTGATTCTCAAGGCTCAACCAAGGCTCCAAGGTTAAGGTGTGAGGGTGTGTATGGTGTATAGCTATAGTTTAAAGATGGCAAGCTTGCTCAAAGATGGCTTGCACAAGAAGAAGGAGCTCTCAAATAAGTGTATAGGCTCTTTGGAAATTGTTCAATCTTCAAAATAGAGATATATGCTCGTATTTATAGAATTTGAGAAAAATAGGTCGAAAATATCTTCAAAAATAGACAGCTGGCAAGCTTCCACCAGAACAGTGTTTATTGCCACCAAGGCACAGCCGACCCTAAATGGCCACGATCGGCTCCCAATGAGGCACGTCCGGGCCCCAATGTGCTCCCCTGCTTCTCTGTTTCAAGCTCAATGTACAGTGGCACTATGTTCAAAAAGAGACCTCTGAAGTATACACAAGGTAAATAGGAAGGTGTTGGGACTGTTTCAAAGCTTGACGTTGGAGTCCTTCGTTGAGCATTCGAATCACACACAATGTAACTTTTATCATCAAGTGCATAGGACAAAGTGCCCATGTCTTACAGGCGGTCAAAAATAAGGTGTCTACAGTTGTCCCTCTTTGACAAAGCTTAAAGTCATAAAATGACGTGAGTGAATGTCAAAGCCCAAAGACGACCCATTTGACAAGGCCGTAAGACTTGGGCAAAAAAATCAATCAAGATACAATTGGTTAAACCCGAGAGTTGCCTACATATCCCTTTGCAAGGAATCAAACCTGTGTAGTTCAGGGGCAAAATGCAAGATGATATGCAGAACATAATTTATGATCATGCAATGAATGCAAATAACAAGCAATGAAACAATGCAATCAAAACAAGAATGCGATGGTGAATGAAAGCATAAATCAGAGAAAAACAAATCTAGCCATGTCTCACATGGAAAGAAGTGAATAAATAAATACGTCTCATGTGAAAGGGACAAAGAAAGTACAAACCAATCTACATCCCATGTAGAAAGGATATAAGAAAATGCAGGCCCAACTACGTCTCACGTAGGAAGGGTGAAAGCTCCATGCCAATCTGCGTCTCACATAGAGGGAGTGGAGGATGATGTGAACACTAGGCGGACTTGATGTTCTGAACCGAGAAAAACAACTCCGAGCGCGTCTCACGCGAAAGGAGGAAAGGTGGTGTGAACACCAAGCGCACCTGATATTTTTAACCAAAGAGAAAAGGTGGTGTGAACAACATGAACACCTGCTATTTTTAACCGAGGAACAACAACCTAATGTGGCTCACACGAAAGGAGGAAAGGGTGGTATGAACAACAGGAACACCTGTTGTTTTTAACCGGGAAACAGCAACCTAACGTGTCTCATACGAAAGGAGGAAAGGTTGGTGTGAACAATAGGAACACCCGTTGTTTTTAACTGATTTCAACAATCCTAACGCGTCTCACACGAGAGGAGGAAAGGTGGTGTGAACAATAGGCGCACCTGTTGTTTTTAACCAAAAGGAAACAATCCTAATGTGTCTTACGCAAGAGAAGGAAATCAAGTCAACGAAAGAGCAAACAAATTCCAAACTCAACACAGCGAGATTAGAAGGCCCAAGAGAATGAATTCAAGAAGATAACCCAATTCAAGGTGCAAAGTTGAAATGCGAATTTACAAAGAGTTGAAAACAAAGACACGCAAACCCAAAACGATCAAAGCGAAGCTCGAATGAGGAATGTGAAAACAAGTTTACCGATTTTTTCCTTTCTGAAAACGAGCTAAAGATAACAATAATAATAATAAATCGAATGTAATTTGAACAAAACAAATGAAATAATCAAAACACACAAAAGGAACAAAATTGTTTGCTTCTCTTCTTTTATTCTGTTTTCTTTTTCTTCTTCTTTTTCTTTTTCACTATTTTTTCTTTTTTTTTTTTGCTTTTGTTTTTGTTTTTTTTTTTTTTTTTTGCCTGTTGTGTCTTTTTCTTTTCCTTTCTTTTTTTTTTTTTTTTTGAAAATTCAAATTCAAAGCAAGGCCCAATACTGAAACAAACAGAGCAAAAAAAAAACACTAGATTGCATTAGGGGTCGGCTGGGCCCAACTGAAACACGACGAGGCTCCAATGGAGCTGGCCGGGCCGCGATAACGGCAGTGGGCAAAATGGTCAATCCGCGAGCCACAATTGTTTCAAAGAAGACCTAGCCCTCATTTCACACATATCCATATCCGAAATCACTCATTCTCTCTCTCTAAGCCTCCTCTCTCTCTAGATTTTCCCTGTTTTAGCTAAACCCACAAACCCTTGCGAATTTTTTTTGTAAAACTCTTTTCCTCCTCTACATTTTGAACCAAAGAAAACTTGATTTGGTTGAGTCTGGGGGTTTTTCTTGTTTTTTTCTTAGGTTTTCACACATCTACCCACACTTTTCCCTCTTCCCCTTTGAGTTTTCACTCCCTCTTTGTTTTCTCTCTCCTAGGGTTTAAACCTTTGGAGATTTTTTGGGATTTTCACACAAATTCACCCGCTCACTCACTTTTTCTTCATTTTTCCATTTTCTCTCTATGGCTAGTGATGAGGTTCCCATCCCCCACCCCATTGTGGGAATTGGTGCCGTTCTAGGTGCGGATATAGAGGTCGAGGACGTTCTTGAGCTCGCGTTGCTTCCCCTTACCGATAGACCATTTGATGCGGCCATCTACCAACCACATACACACGCTCCGACCCCAGGCGGTATTTTGAGATTCAAGGGCCTTATCCCCAAGATTGACAAGGACATTCGGCTGCGAGAGCCCACAGAATACTTGTCCGCCGATGCCTCCACGATAAGCAATCTTTCCTTTATTTTGTAGATATTTTGAATCACGTAAGCAAACTATCCATTAATACTATGCACATATTGATAACATTCCCAACCTACAGGTGATAGCCAGGAGGATTAGTGGCTATGGATCCATATCCGACCCCCGACATTGGTATGAAAGGCTTCGTGTGGAGGTCCACACACTAGTTAATGTTTCTGGCTTCGGGCCTTTCTGTTCAAGGCTCATACAGATGAGGGCTGAGCCACTACTCTACGGGGCCCTGGTGGAGAGATTGTGGGACACCATAGACTCATTTCACTTCTCATCAATCAGGGAGCTAACTCTGACCCCGTACGATTTCTTGATGCTCACCAGCTTGCGGATACGGGTTTGCGGCCCGATCCCATTTGATCCTGATATGACACAGTGGAGAGCTGCACAGCGTCAGTTTCTCGGGGCGATCCTAGACACCACCAGCCATGAGATGGTGAGATATATTTGGCTCCTAGATCACTTCACCGACCTTCAGCTAGTCACCCTAGAGAAGGTTGCTTAGTATGCCCATGGGTTTCTCATGTATATCCTCTGTACTACCCTGTTTGCGAACAGGAAAAATACCGTCGGGCTATACCTCCTGGGCACGCTCGTGCACCTACCGCAGGTGGCGAAGTATGATTGGGGTAGTGCTGGCCTGGCCACCCTGTACTGCTACATGAGCTCTATATCCCACCACAAGGCGAATTCACATGGCAGCTACTGGACAGTTTGGGAGGTACACCTCACACTTATTTTTCTGTTCAGCTTTGCATTTCCTACTCATTTTTTTTTTTGGATTTTCTATTTATCTCTGCTCATTTACTTTATTCATCTTCTTTTGCTTGCAGCTATGGGTTTACACGTATTTCACATCTCTAGCTCCGGTCCCAATAAGGCTGATTGAGTTGTCAGTACCTCGCTCCCGATACTACAACTCCCGATTTGAGCGGTACCGCTGCGTAGACCGAGACTTCCCTTACTTTCACCGTTTCTTTGACACCATCACCACGGATCAGGTAACAAGATACTAGTCTTTACATTTTACTATTTCCATACTATTATTCAAACCCCTGATATCTAATTCTTGCCTTGAACCTTCTGCTCACAGGTTGACTAGCACCCTTCGGCGAGCATCCCTCAGGCAGCAAGGGTGACTTATGCTGTTGCATGGAAGGCCTCCACCATGCGAATCTTATTTAAGGTCCCTTTCGGTAGGGCATACTATTTGGAGGAGCGATTCATTCGCCAAACCTGGGGCCAGGCCAATCTTGACGTCTCACATCATCCTTCTCCGGTATGAGGATAGTTAATGATCTCCACGACGGGCCCCAGATCGATCACCTCATCCAGGGAGAAGACGGTGACCGGTACCATAAGCCTAGTGACTTCACTACCTTCTTACAAACTTGGGTAGTGGTGCCTCTTACCTAGAGTTTGATACGCGTCGTTCCTGAGGTTGATGCTGCTACCGCTGCTACTGCCGCTAGAGGGGGTCCTGCTACAGCTCCCGTCCCTGGGCTTCTGGTGATTCCTACTGAGGTCATGCGATCAAACGGGGTGATTAAGTAGATCTCCCTTGAGCATATTGAGGAGAGGGATCGTAGATTGGTGATTGCTCCTAGCGTCGAATAGGTACACACTTCTCTATATGTCTGCCCACTAGACTTTTTCATTTTCTACCCATTGTGCTTTTTTACTTGCTGTCCACTGTGCTTACTTTCTACCCACTGTGCACCATTATCTTGTTTTATATTCTCAAATCTTTTGTAGCTACCTACGGGATATGTAGATGACCTCCTCTGGACAGTTGACAGACTGCTCCTGATGGTACGGAGGAGGTAGGCTACTCTAGCCACCCACGGGATCGAGGTACACTTTGCCCCCTAGTTTACGGTCATTACAATCTCACCCATAATTCTGTTGGTCTCTTCTGATATCTGTACTCTTTTTCAACTTGAGCCAGCATCAATTGCACTTACAGGACTTCCTCCAGCTAGGAGATGGAGATGGGGCCCAGTGAGCGACAGATGAGGGATTGATTGAGGGAGAGGCCGAGTGAGACAATGCTCACCCTCCGAGGAGTCCTTTGATGAGTACACGACCCCCGAGAAGAAGGGGAGGTGGACGTGCAGTCTAGCAGCCCTAGTGATGAAAGTGATGCGTCTTATCTGCAGCCGAGGAGGAAGAGAACGAGGATGGGTTGCTGATTTTCTTTGCTTTTCTTTTGCATTGTAGTTAGGAACTATGTAGCTTTAGATAGACCTATGTATTTTGTTTTTTGGAAGACTTTTCTTTTGTTTTTGGTCTTTGTAAACAATGATCGGGGTTGGAGCCACCATTTTACAAAAAGAAAGATTTTGAAATGATCTCTTTGCATAATATGTGATGAATAGCGTAACCTTTACATGCTAACTTTGTACAAGACTTTAAAACTGCGAATACTTGCTCTTGCATTCATTCTTGGATCGGATAACAACCTACAACCAGAGAAAATGTAAACTATAACTTGATAACAGAAAAGCACAATGAAAATAACTCGAAAAAATAAAAAACACTCGATACAAACAAAACAAAACTCAATATACAGCTATAGTGCACCAGGGCAGCCTGTCTTTTTCCTGTAATTTGCTCTGTCTGGCCAACATTTAGACCCGGCTGGGTCGGAATAGGCATGGCCAGGCTTCAATAAGGCACGACCGGGCTTAAAAAATGAGGTTGGTCAATGGGATCCAGTTGTCATGTGCTGCTTCTTCTCAAACTCTATAAATGGTGCTCCTATGCTGTTTTTCTATCTTTAGTATTTTGTTCTCAAGATGGAGATGCTGATCAATAATAGGCTCTGCGACTAGATAGCCACTTTGGACGGCTCGAAAAAGGTGAACTTTCGTAGTTTCAGCCTAAACGCTCTTTTCCTTTGAGTCGTACTTCACTTTATTTTCCGTTCCTCCAGGCCGCTACTCGATGTTGGAACCCGATCACACATGTATTTCACTTTGGATCACAAGAAATGTGTCCGACACTCAAAGAATTTCAAGCATTGATGGAATCCCAGTCCGACAAAGAAATCATGCCTCAGCCCCGTTTTGGCCATGCCCAGGCTTTGTGACGGATATGTGGGCTCCCCTTGCACGAGGCTTGATCCTTGGCTCATGAAAAGGGGAGTTGGACATCCCATGTTTGATTCATCAGTTTTCTGCCACCGGAGACAGATGGGACCTCCTTTGGCGGGGTTATCGATAGCATGCCCTATGCTTATGTTTATTCACACACTTCTTTTTTGCCCCTAATTGCAGCAGAGCCAGCATTAGGTTGATTGAGGTGGCCCAATGCCTAAAAGAGGGTAAGAGCTGCATTAGTTTAGCACTGGTCGAAACCCTGATGGGTTTGGACGCCTTTCATCGGCGAGACCCAATTTACAGGGAGTCCGCTGCTTCTTCAAGTATTATTTCTTACCCTTTCTTATTTATGATTCCTCACATCACTCGACACACACTCTCTATTTTCATCTCTAAACCCATTTTCTTACTTTTCTCATAATGTACATCTCTCTATTCTTTAATCTCTTTTATTTTTCATCCCTTCCTAGATATGGCTCATGGATAAGCTGAAAGTAGTGGACCCATGCCCTGAGTACTCGACTAGAGCTTACTTTTTCCACCAAAGGCTAGTAGACTTCCCTTCAGACGGATGGTGGTGCGACTGGATGTGCAGCAGGTCTATAGTTAACAGAACGTATCGTTGCCCCTGGCTTAATTTGACTGAGATGAGCTACAACATGTCCCGTCAGCCGGGTATACAGTTGATTGGTCTCACACACTACGTGTTCTATTTCCCTTTCTGTTTAGACACCAATTTGGACATGATTAGACTCGTCTAGAAGAAGAGGTGGAATACCCGGCTTCATTTCCCATTCATAGTTCACTCTTGCCTCGGTACTTCACCGCTTGGAGGGACGAGAGAGCTTCTGGCCTCTGGCCCTAGCTTCAGTTATGCCCTTTCTGGTGAGTGCTTGGCTTAGCTTGAGGACAAAGCACAGGTTGGGCCAATTTTGGTTGTAGAGACTTCCGCAAGCACGAGCAGAGGGCGTAGAACCACCTGACTTATCTATACCCCTAGTTTATTGTTTTGACCTCTCTTTTCAAGTTTTATGTTGTAAAAGAAACTTTGATTTAAATAAAAAAGTTAGAGAATGTACTTGTGTTGAAATCAATGGAATTAAAGTTGCGAGCACTAAAAATTTTCCTTTTGGTCCCAAAATGGTCCAAGTTGTACAAAGGTAAAATTTTGAACAAAATCAACTTTTATTAAAAAATTTCAAAACCGTTTTTGGGAATGATCACCATGACACATATAGAATCAACCCTCAAGATGTACAGCCCTGAATCAACAGATCACAACTGCCAATAACTGCATCCGCCATATCGACCTTTCTGCCAACATAAAGATCACACAACCGAGCTAACCGATAATGAAAAAAAAATGACCTGATCAAATATGAACAAATAGGACAGTTAGTTAAAGATGGTTATCCCTGTAAATGTTCGGATCGAGCTTCTATAGCCCCAAAGCGCGAATAGCAGTTTATCTAGCCAGTCCCTGTATGTTTCCACAATCTTCCACAAGATGTTCTTGATATTCTTGTTAGCAGCCTCAACAGCTCCATTAGTCTGTGGTCTGTATGTCGATGACTTATGAAATGCCACGTTGTATTTCTCAAGCAGATCCACTACCTCTTTCTTAAAGTGTGAGCCGTTATCTGATATGATATCATTCGGAACTCCATGCCGGCAGATGATGTTATTTCTGATGAATTTGGCTATATGCAATGCTTTCAACACTGCATAGGACTGAGCTTTCACCCACTTTGTAAAGTAGTCAATCGCCACCAAAATGAACTCGTGCCCATTTGACCCCTTTGACGAGACAGCACCGATAACGTCGATTCTCCAGACTGAGAAAGGCCATGGTGAAGTCATGTTATAAAGCTTAGATGGTGGCATGTTCATGCAATTAGCATGAATTTGACATTTGTGGCATCGCCGTACAAAACCAATGCAATCCTCCTCCATGGTTGACTAGTAATAACCTTGTCTGAGGATCTTCCAGACTAGCATCACACTATTCATGTGTGACCCACACTCTCCTCCGTGGATAGCCTCCATGAGGCACTTTAATTCCTCTTCCTCTACACACAGCTTGTGCATTCCCAGATGACCTCTTTTATACAGCTTACCCTCGCAGATGACAAATTGGATGGCCAGATGCCATATTCCCGTTTTTCCTAGGCATTTTCTCCTGGTAGATATGTCTCATTTTCCAGAAAGTCCCAAATATCGTAATACCAGGGGTTTTTGTCTTGCACTTCATCTATTGTGGCAATAATCTCATAACCCGACGTGTATTTCTGTTCGATAATAATTGGACGCATCTTTACTCCCAACGGGATGTCTACCATAGAAGATAAAGTTGTCAGTGCATCAGCGAACCGGTTGTTCTCTCTTAGTAGGTGCGTGAATATTAGTTTTTCAAACCTTGGAATCAGCATATCCAGGGCCTAATGGTAAACCTTCAACTTCTCTTCTTTGACTCTCCAGTCTCTGTTTGCTTGAGAGCCAACCAAGTTTGAGTCCTTAATGACATCCAACCTTATTACCCCTAGTTCTAGGGTAGCTTCCAAACCAGCAATACACCCTTCATATTCTGCTTCGTTGTTGGACACTTTGAACCAGAATTTGAAGGCTAAGGGTATATGGAAATCATCGGGTGCTATCAGCAACACACCTATTCCATAACCATACTGATTGGACGCTCCATCAAAATACATTGTCCAAGTTTTCTCGTTAATTTGCAGAATATCTTCATCTTGGAACAAGTATTCCACTACTTTATCTCCTTCTACCAAGTGGTCTGCCAGGAATTCCGCTACAGCTCTTCCTTTAACGGACTTGTGCATAACATATTTGAGATCAAATTCGGAAAGAAGAAGTAGCCAACGAGCTAGCCTACTTGTAAGTGCTAGTTTCTCAAAGAGATATTTGATGGAATCTAATCTTGAAACCAGGATTACGGAGTGAGCTAACAAGTAGTGCCTCAACTTCCTAATAACCCATACCAAGGCTAAGCAAGCTTTTTCCAGGGGAGTACAGCGGGTTTCGTAGTCTACCATCTTCTTACTCAAGTAATAGATGGACTTCTCCACTTTATCTTCAGATTCTTGAGCGAGCATGCACCCCATGGTCGAGTCTGTCACTAACAAGTACAGAATCAAAGGCTTCCCCAGCTCTGGTGGCGACAACATAAGCGGATTCTGGAGGTATTACTTAACCTACTCAAAGGCAAACTAACATCGATCGTTCTATCAGAATTTCTTTTCTTTCTTTAAGGGACCAAATAGTGGTTCACAAGTTAAGGTTAATTTGGAAATAAACGTCTTATGAATTGTATTTTGCCCAGAAAGTCGCGTACCTCCTTTTCAGTCCTTGGTGGTGACATTTCTAGGATGGCCTTGATTTTGGAAGAATCTACTTCAATTCCCCTCTGTGTGATCATAAACCCCAGCATTTTTCCTGCCGTTACGCCGAAAGGTGCATTTTTGCTGGTTTAACCTCAACTTGTATTCCCTGATCCGTTGAAAGAATTTTTCTAGTGCGGTGTAGTGGCCTTCTCGCTCTTTGAATTTGACAATCATGTCATCCACGTACACCTTAACCTCTTTGTGGATCATATCATGCAGAATGGTGGTCGCAGCCCTCTGATAGGTAACCCCAGCATTTTTTAACCCAAGACATAACTCGGTAGCAATATATACCCCATGGTGTGGTGAAAGTCGTCTTTTCCCAGTCCTTCGGTGCCATCAGAATCTGGTTGTACCCAGAAAACTCATCCATAAAAGAAAACAATACATGGCCCGCGGTGAAATCTACTAGCTCATTAATATGCAACAGTGGAAAGTCATCATTCAGGCTGGCTCTGTTCAAGTCCCGAAAGTTGACACAAACTCGAATTCTGCCATCCTTCTTCGGCACTGAGACAATATTGGCCAACCAGGTCGGATACTCAGATACTAACAAGAATCCTGCATCAATTCGGGCGAATTTTGCACAACTTCTACTTGATTGGTCGGGCCTTGGGGTCGAAAGGGATCCAATGCTGTACAATCTTTGGACCGATTCCAAGCATGTCTTCGTAGGACCATATGAAAACATCTTTGAAATCTTTTAATAAAACAATTAAACGCTCGCGTTTCCCTGAAGACAACATGGACCCGATTTGGATCAAGCGTGGATCCTTTTCAGTACCCACATTAATGGCAATGATTTTATCAAAACAAGGCTTAGCAAACCTCTCCTTCTCTCGACTAATCAAGTGTTTCAAAGTCAGAGGAATTTATTCCTCTCCGTTTTCGTTAAAATTCTGAAAATCTTGGTCAATGTAATAAATAAGCAGCAAGGAAAAGTACACAAAATCCGCAGAGTTCTCATTCAAAAGGTCCAGATCTTCAGTAACAGACTCAAAAGAAAAGCTGAATGAAGACCTAGACAGGACTTTGGCATCCGGGTTACCATCCCCAGAAATACCAGACTCCGACCCCGAAGAACTAGAATATGATCCCGACTCCACAGACTCAGTGGAATCAGATTCTAGCTCATCACTCTATTCAGAACTAGAAAGAAAGCCTTCCTCTAGTTGCCAAGTAAGACGTGCCCTCGATATATCCAAAATTCCAAAGATTGGGTCCGCGCCTAGTTCTTTCCCAATCATGGAGACAGTAAAGTTATCCCCCAAGTTCTCTAGATCGGCCATAAGATCTGCTAGGAGATTGGTCAGTGCTGCCCCCACTTCAACCTCGTTGTTGTCTAAGTCATCTTTCTGTGCTTTAGCTAGCTTTGATTCTTGTTTTAGCCCTTTCCTCATCACTGTCCTGTAGCTACAGATCAAAGAAAATCTCAGGAAAGCCACAAAAAGGGAAATCCTCTCTCTCTCAAACAAAACGGCCGTTAAGCATCCCTCGGATTGGCCTGTGGACGAGCTCATAATACTTTCCAGCTCTCTTGGCCTTGGCTCTACCCTTCATCTCTTCTCTCTTCCTTGTCCAGTTCTCTTCGGTGGGCATATAGCCCAGTCCAAAAGTATGCGGGTTGTGTGACACCGCTGCCGATGTTACAATACCTTTATGTCCGCTCTTTCTAAGTCCCATTCTCGGAACATACTGCAGCGTGTTCATAAAGTATATGGACTGGACACTGACGTACATGCCTTCGTCCATGGCCAAAAGTGGTCTGCATTACTTGGGCTTTAGCCAGAGTGAATCCCGATAGGAATACATCTTCATCGCTATGGTTGATTTCTAGGACTGGCGTAGTCACCTCTAAAGGCGGATTGATGGATGAGTTCCCCAAAACAATTGCTACTCCTCCCCCATGAGGGTACTTTAACATTTGATGGAGAGTGGAGGACACAACCTTCATGTGATGTAACCAAGGCCTCCCTAATAGCAGGTTAAAGGTAGCCGGTACATTCAGGACCTGAAACTTGATCTCTTGCTCAGCTAGGACCACATGGACTCGTACTTTAACTGTACCCATGACTTCTCTGCTTGTATTGTCATATGCCCGTATCACTTGGGCTATGGGGATAAAGTCCACCGATTTAAGGCCAATTGCGTAGGCCGTATGGGACGGACAGACATTAATGGCAGTATCAGTATCTACCAACACCACGAGCACCCATTTCTACCTACATTCCATAGATATGTATAACGGCTTATTGTGAGCCGAGCCTTCCAATGGCAACTCTTTATCCGAGAAAGTGAGCATTGGCTTGGCACCATCTAGAAATACCAGGCCCACAAGTTGGTCGGGCGTAGTATCAATGGAATTTAGCCTTGTCCATTGCCGACAATACTGCCTGTCGGCGCACCCGTGAGGCCATGAGGAGTCCCCAGATAGAGATATCAACTTGGATTTTCTTGAGCTGTTTTAGTACTGACTCCTCATCTAGTTGCTTCTCCTTTTGTCTCTCGGCCTCCTTGTCCTTTCCAGACGCCTTTGTTTGATCCAGGTGTGGCAGTTTGAAATACCATCCACTGCGGGCAAGATAGTCTATTTCCTCAGCATACCATATATTATCCGGGAGATAGCCTCCCCAATCTTTGTCGGTATGGGCCAAATCCAAATCATTGCCGTCCCACCACTCGCCGTCAGCTGCCGACAAACAGTTGTCCGGCTCCACTTGAATCATCTTCATAGTACAAGTGCCCCCTCAGGGCGACATGTGGTTGCAGTTTTCTGGCTATCCTCAACTCTTTCTCTCTTAAACTACCTCAATGCAGCTACCTGTTCTGTATCTACAGTGTTCACAACTCCCACTTCTTGACTTGGGTTTCCAACACATGTGCCCTCTGATAGTTTTTCTTTCTCATCTACCTTCCCGGCCACTACAGCTACCTCTGCTTCCTTTCCCTCCGATTTCATCCCAGTTTTTCCTTCCTTGTCTGGCTCATCACTCAGCCATTCGGTGCTATTAGTCGATCTATTCAGGTCGAACCACCCAATTTGTATATCTCCCTGATCATGCTCATCAAAGAACTACAAATTGTCCAAATCTTCTTCGGGATCTACCAAATCATCCAACCCTTGGCTCTGGCCATCCTCCCTAACCACATTAATGTCCGCCGAGATTGATAGCACCAATTTAGGCTTGGTTTGGCTGGTTAGTGCAATATAACAACTCGGGTCATATGTCTTTTCAAACAAGTCCCTGGGACACTCCGACGATAGGCCAATACCTCCCTCCAAGGCTAGACTCTCCTTTACCATGGGTATTGCCACCATATTGTGAGGCTCAGGTTATGGCTTAAATACGCCCATCATGCACAAATTTGTGCACTCAAGAATGAACAGTATTGGTTCCGGTAGGTGGGAGGGGGTAATATATATGTTGGGGTCATAAGAGGTAGCTAGTGTATAGATAAGGTTAAGGTTTCGGGGTGGGGGGACTTGATTATGGGCTGGGAGTGGATTTGTGGTTATATTTGGTTTTTGAGGTGGAGCAATAACCTTGTTATCAATGAGATCCTGAATCTCATGACGCAAATGGTAGCAACGGTCAGTGCCATAACCATGCTACTAGTGAAAAGCACAGTACTTTGCAGGATTATGCTTGAGTGGAAGAGAGTCGGGGAGTGGACGAGGTTCTAAGGGTTTAAGGTGCCCTTTTTTTATCAGCACTTGCATGGTGTAGACGTCCCCGAACGCCCCGGGAGAGTGATTCCTGTTCCATTCATTTGGGGTCACTACAGTTCGAACTCAAATTGTCATGGTTCTTAATCTGAACCAAAGAGTCCAAATCTGACAAATCGTTTTGAGAAAACAGATTTTTAGAAAAGAAGTGCCAAAAATGGACTGCTTTGCCAGATACAGAGTCGCCACCTAAATATTTTATTTTGAAAAATTTAGGAAACCCTGACTCGTTGCCAAAGGCCAGGTGTCCGTCATCGCCAAAGTTGCCTCAGCTCGGGAACTTGGGTACGATTGGGGAAGGTCACTTCGTCAGCACCCCCGCTCGCCCGATCAAAGATCGGCCACTACTAACCATGATATCTATTTTTGAAAACATTATGTGTTCTTATTCCGGTTATTAGCCTAGATTACTATGTGATGCGTACAGCATACAAGTATAGACTAAGAGTCAACAAAATAAAATACACGGAAAAAATGTCAAATTACATAACATACCATGTTCAAAACGGCTACAAAAATCAGAACACAAACATATCTGTCCCATTTTACTCTCATCCCTCCAGGTAGTTCCAGCAGCAAATGCTAAAACCTGTAACGGTAAATTTCAGGGGGAGTCCCCTTTTTGATAATAAGTAAAAAGAAAAATATTTTTAATAGTAAACACAATTACTTTTAGAGGGAACCATTTTGAACCATATGGTCAAAAGTGGAATCAAAAGTGATTCTGAGGGTTTGGTAAAGTCTTTGAACCCAGCCCCATTAAGGTAATCACTAGAGAAAAAAAAGAGTCATTTAATTATTAAACTTTATATATATAGAAAAAAAAACTTTTGGTTGAAATCAAAATGTAAGAACACCACAAAAAAAGTTTCAAAAAATATAATATTTGGACATAATCATAAATAGTTGAACTAAACTTTTTTTTTTTAATAAATATTGTGCCCCTTTCAAACTACAAATTTCAACAAGCGTTAAGCATTTGTATCTTCTCTCTGCCCCCAATGTGAACCTAAGTTCCACTTTGGTTCTCATTATTCAGAAACAACATTATGCATCTTTTATCAACTCACAAGTCTTGAAAAATTCTGCTAAGATTTTATTGATGACGCCGGCAAAAAGAAAAAAATAACAAGGAACATCTAATGATAGAAAAATTTCAAATTACAAGTGTTCCAAGGTCTTGGCAATGCTTTGCCCTCATTATCTTCAAGCCGGTATGCTCCATTGCCTAATACCGAAGTAATTCTGTAGGGTCCTTCCTAGTTTGGGCCAAGCTTGCCCTCTCTGGGATCCTTCTTGTTGCCAACAACTTTTCTTAGGACTAGGTCGCCGACCTGAAAATCCCTTGGATTGACCCTCTTATTGTAAGCTCTAGCAAGCTGCTGCTGGTATGTTGCGAGCTGAATTGTAGTTTTCTCTTTTCGTTCTTCTAAGAGACCTAGATCTCGGGCTAGAAGTATGTCATTAGTCCCATTCTCTACTCCCTGGGTTCTGATCCCTGGGATGCCGATCTCCAGTGGAATGATTGCTTCTGTGCCGTAAGCCATGGAAAAGGGGGTTTCCCCTGTTGATCTTCTCGGCGTAGTCCGATATGCCCAGAGTACATTGGGCAACTCGTCTACCCACTTTCCTTTTGCTGCTTGCAGCCTTTTCTTTATCCCATCCAAGATTACTTTGTTGGATGCTTCTGCTTGCCCATTGCTTTGGGGAAAGCTTGGTGTTGAAAAATAATTCTTTATCTTGAATTTTGCACAGAAGTTCTTGATAAGTTTGCTATCAAACTGCGTCCCGTTGTTGGTAACTATTGCCCTTGGAATGCCAAATCTAGTGATGATGTTTCTCCATATGAAGTTCTTGACATCTACATCTCGGATTTTGGCAAGAGGTTCTGCTTCTATCCACTTTGTGAAGTAATCTGTTGCTACCAGCAAGTACTTCCTTTGTCCAGTTGAGGTTCTGTTTCTATCCACTTCGTGAAGTAGTCTGTTGCTACCAGCAAGTACTTCCTTTGCCCAGTTGCTTGGGGCAATTGCCCAATGAGATCTATGCCCCATTGGGCAAATGGCCATGGACTGGATACAGGGTTCAGGTCAGCAGCTGGCTGGTGTATCAAAGGTGCGAACCTTTGGCATTGTTCACACTTCTTCACGTAGGCTGCTGCATCTTTCTGCATGTAGGGCCACCAATACCCCTGGGTAATGGCTCTGTGAGCTAGTGATCTGCCCCCAGCGTAGCTTCCACAAATCTCTTTATGAATTTCATATAGAAAATCTTCAACCTGCAAAGGGTGTACACACCTTAAAAGGAGTCCAGTGAAGGACCTTCTGTAGAGATGTCCGTTCTCTGTCAGATTGAATCTTGCCAACTTCAATCTGACCTTGTATGCTTCCTTATGGTCTTCTGGGAGCTTTCCCTCTTTTATGAATACAACAATTGCATCCATCCAGCTTGGTCCCAAGTCCACACACATTGCTTCTTGTTCTGTGATCGGTTGTTCTATGCTCGGGCTTGACAGATAGTTAATCATTATTGTCCTTGTTTTTCCAGTTTGTATTGAACTTGCCAAGTTGGCCAATGCGTCAGCGTGGTTATTATCATCTCGGTTGACTTGAAGAAGTCGGCAGTTGCGAAACAAGGCTGCCAGTCTGATGACTTCCTTTGCATATGCCGACATCCTCTCGTCTCGGGTTGCGAACTCTCATGTTGTCTGATTCACTATAAGTTGTGAATCGCAAAAAATTATTACCTCATCTGCTTCTGTTGCCACTGCCAGCTTTAGTCCTGCAATCAATGCTTCGTATTCTGCCTCATTGTTCGAGGCCTTGAACCCTAATCGAATAGACTGTTCCAATATTTCCCCATCAGGAGATATTAACACTACTCCTGCCCCCGCTCCTTGCCGGTTTGAGCTCCCATCGACAAACAGGTGAAAGGAGTCACCAATGTAAATACTGCAGGGTCTGAGTTTTTCCTTTCCTTGTTCTTTTGCCTTTGGCTGGGCTTCTCCTTGTTTGCTTGGACATCGTTCATCTTGGCTCAACGGAGCCTGATGTTCGATGGATTCTGGCATGAATTCGGCCATGAAGTCGGCTAAAACTTGGCCCTTAATTGCTGTTCTCGGCCTGAACTCCAGGTCGTACTGGCCCAAGGCCACTGCCCATCTTGCTATTCTTCCAGTTAAGTCTCCTTGTTGTAACAAGGACTTCAATGGGTGCTCTGTTAGCACTATAATCTTGTGCGCTTGAAAGTAATGGTTCAGCTTCTTTGAAGCCATTACTAAGGCCAGCATTAATTTCTCTAGTGGTAGGTACCTTGTTTCTGCATCGGCCAAGGTTTTGCTTATATAATAAACAGCCTTTTGATCCCCTTTTTTCTCTCGGATTAGCACTGCACTTACTGCGTGTTCTGAAACTGCTAAATACAAAAACAGTTCTTCTCCAGGTTCAGGTGTTGAGAGGACTGGAGCCGTGGTCAGATATTTCTTTAGGTCGGCCAAAGCGACCTCACATTCCTCAGTCCATAGGAAGTCCCTGGCCTTCTTCACCAGGTTGAAGAAAGGTTTACATTTGTCTAAGCTTCTGCTGATGAATTTGTTTAGGGCTGCGGTTCTTCCAGTTAGCATCTGCACCTATTTTGCCGACGTCGGACTCTTCAACTCTAGGATGACCTTGATTTGATCTGGGTTGGCCTCAATGCCCTTTCTTGTTACCAAGTATCCCAGAAACTTACCTGATCCAACTCCAAACGCGCACTTCGATGCGTTGAGCGGAGCCGGTATGTTTTGAGTATATCAAAGACCTCTTTTAGGTTGGCAAGATGACCCATAGATTCCTTGGTCTTCATGACCATGTCATCGATGTAGACTTCTACTGTTCGGCCAATCAGGTGTTTGAACATTTTGGTTACCAGCCTTTGGTAAGTTACTCCTGCGTTTTTCAACCTGAAAGGCATTACTCTGTAACAGTATAGGCCTTTTAGGGTGATGAATGCAGTTTTTTCTTCATCTGGGGGGTACATGGCGATCTGGTGGTACCCCCTGTAGGCGTCTAGAAAACTCATCTTCCATGCCCTGAAGTGGCATCTACTAGCTAGTCAATTTTGGGCAGGGGAAAGTGTCACGACCCAAACCCGCCCCTATGAGTTTAGCACCGTAACCGGCCAGTAATCCAAGATTACCGAAGGCCTACTTAATAGTAATACAGTAATACAGAGTACAGGGGCTGGCGGAAGCCAATACAATAAATAAACAATGTCCAATGAGCTGTGACAGTCTGTATGCCAAAAAGACTTTTTCATACATATATGCAGTCAGTGACAAACAGTATGTACATATATACAATCATTCAGTTCAGGGACCTAATCCCTATTAAACAGTACGGTAATAGTCTATACAGTTATACAAAACAGATGCAGAGACAGACGAGGAAATTAAAACACCCCTAAGCCATAACTTGACAGGCTCGGAACCTCATAGTGAGGCACAGTGGTTGGCTTGGCAAACCTGGAGCTTAACCCCGACGCTTCTAGCCACGGTCTGGTGCCTATACACCTACATATATATATGAGCAGTGAGCTAAAGCCTAGTGAATAACGTAATGCGTAAAAAGGTTAATAAGGCAACATGATCAGCGATCATGGAATGATGATTCGACGGTTAAAAATACATTTCGACGGTTGTCATTGAGAAGTATAAATAACAGAGAAGGCCCCAGAAAGCGCCCCCAGACTCAGATCAAAAAAATCAGTTTTATCT
The DNA here is from genome assembly GCF_004153795.1 of Camellia sinensis. Classification (NCBI taxonomy): domain Eukaryota; kingdom Viridiplantae; phylum Streptophyta; class Magnoliopsida; order Ericales; family Theaceae; genus Camellia; species Camellia sinensis. The sequence goes on along the minus strand of NW_021027269.1, from coordinate 845,039 downwards.
ACGTAATTTTTCCTTCTAGTTTTTACATTTCTTGTTCTTTACATTTTTGTACTTCAAAGTCCTGCACTACACTTCGTTCATAGGAGTAGTTTCAAGTAGTTTGTTGCTGTAAACCTTTACGAGGTTGATTTGAATCTTTGTTAATACCAGTTCAGTAAACAGTTCAGTTCAGTATTCAAAAGATATCAGTTGAACATATCTTTACACAATTGTTACTCACAGAGTTTGGGCTACAGTATGCTAGAGCGTGTCTCCCCAGTTGCCAACCCTACACAGTTCACAGGTTGAACACACACTAAGCTACACAGTTGGGAAAGATAATAACTTAATCCCTAATTTGCCTCGGTGTGGTTCTACATCTATATCCTCATTAAGATGCCTTAAACTAGGCCTAATAATGCCTAGGATGAGATGAGGATGCAAAGATGCACTTTAAAAGTATTTTCAGAATTTTCAGAAAACAGGGGTCACGCTCGAGCGTAGGTTACTCCGCTCGAGCAGACATGCAGACAAAGGTTTCCACACGAGCGTATACTTACCCGCTCGAGCGTTCTGCAAAACAGTCACAAGTGCTGGATAGGTGAAAATCACGCACAATTGGGCACTCGACACCCGCTCGAGCATGAGACACAATGTCCCGCTCGAGCGTCAATTATTCCGCTCGAGTGGAAATCAAAACAGTGCAGAGTATTGAGAGCACGAATTTCACGCTCGAGCGCCAGTCACCCCGCTCGAGCGTGAGTTCAAAATCTGGAATTTCCAGATTTGAACCTCAAGCTCAAATCCAAGTTTTAAAACATAAATTTCGATCCTCTTGGGCCAATTTTCCAGAAAAAATCCCAAAACTCATACTTTGACATGATTCAAAGCTCAATTTGTAAAATCAAAGCCCAAGGGTGTTTCAAATAAATCCAATTTCAAACAACATTTTCATGAATATGAAAAACATGCAAACATGCATGAATTTAAACCATTTCAAAGCTTCAATTTCATGCTCTAATGAGCCAATTCTTCCAAGGACAAGATGAAAACATGGACTTAACATAACCATGAGCATGCATGTGACAATTCTCCATGGAATCAACTCAAAATTCAACAATTCAAGCATGCATGCATGAAATGAGCTCCAATTCAACATTAATGAACCAATTCTTGACTTAGCTCTTTAAACTACCATGATCCTTGCTAGAAGGAACTTAAATACACAATAAGAAGGATGGAATTCATACCTAGGTTCCTCAATTACAAGTCTAGAGGCTCAATTATGCACTTAAGCTTTCAATTCCTCAAGATTCAAGCCAAATTGTGAAGAACTCAAGCTTTCACTACCTCTCACTCTCTCAAGTCGGCAAGAACAAGGAAAAATGGCTGATGAAGTGTGCTATGTGATCAAGTGTATGTAAGGCTCAAATGTTTAGATGATAGGCCACTTAAGTGGCAAAATTGTGAATAAGGCCAACTTGCAATTTATCAATAATTAATCTAATTTAATCGTACCAAATCATATTTTAACTAAATATGTCATAAAATCACATTAATTTTAAGAATCACAAATCATCAATCAATTTCAGATTTGGCCGCCGATAAGGCATTCAATTCGCAATTTAAACACAAAGGCATGAACAGATAATCAAACAGTCAACGGATAGACATACAATTAAACATGTATACTTAGTCAATTTAGTTCCAGATTTCAGTCAGTCAGTTCAGTACTTCAATCGATTCAGTTGCCAATCATAAGCAGTCTCAGTTTAGCAATAATCAGTGGTTAATTGGTAAACAGTGACGAGGGTTGTTACAGTCTCCCCTCCTTAAAAAGAGTTTAGTCCTCTAAACTCGAGTTACCTTCGTTCTGGAAGAAAACAAGATTCAGTGGAAACAGTTCAGGATATCTTTTAGCCATATCATCTTCCCTCTCCCAAGTGGTATACACGCCACCATGGTTTTGCCAGTCAACTTTCACTAACGGGATCTCTTTGTTTCTCAACTTTTTGATCCGTCTGTTTACAATCTGCATAGGCCGTTCCTCGTAAGTGTAGTTATCACTCAGCACTACACGAGTAGGCTCTATCACATAGAAAGGATCCCGAAGGTAGTCCCTCAACATAGAAATGTGGAAGACATTGTGTATATGCTCCATTTCAGGAGGAAGCGCAACTTGATACGCCACCGGATTGATTTTCTCAATAATCTCATATGGTCCGACGTATCTCGGCACTAACTTGCCTTTGACTCCAAAACGAGTCTGGCCTTTCATCGGTGTCACTTTCACAAAAACGTGATCACCTACCTCATATTCTCTATCCCGCCTTCTGACATCAGCATAACTTTTCTATCTGCTCTGTGCGGTTTTCAGTCTCTGTTGTATTAGTTTCACTTTCTCAGTCGTTTCGTATACAATCTCGGGCCCAAGCAAAGGCCCATCTCCAACCTCGCACTTCCCAAAGCATGTGAAACTTGGAATCGAAGTAAATAAGAACGAGAATTTTGAAAGCAAGTTCACAAAAACAACTGACCCAACAGTTAACAAAACCCTACACTATAACAAAAGTAAACCCAATCATAACCCAAAGAGAACGAGACGTAAAGTGTACCCGATCATCACAATATCAGGGAAACACTTGAAAAAATGATCTCATATGTACATTACTCAAATTATCCCACTTTAAGTATTTTAGCCTTCATCCACAGGCATTCAAGAGCTATATCACTTAAGCATTTAATCTCATGGAAATATGCTTGACATGGCAACAATCACATACATGCGATATGCTAAACCAAGAAATGCTCACCTAGTACTCCAAGGCTAGCCAAAAGAAAGGAGTTAGAAAAATGCATGCTCTAACTATAATAACTAATGCAATACATGCAATATGCAATTAATAGGCTTGGCTACTGACATGGCATGTGAATCGATTTGATAGCATGTGGTTTGAGCACATTTTCAAAAAAGTAATAAATAAAAATATGAGTTAGAATGATGCACCAAGCCTAATGCATGCAAGATAATGGATGCAAATCATGAGAAATGCTAAACGAAATGTGATGCTCTAAACTATCCATCATAAGTGAGTAAATAAAAGGGAGAAAGACGTGGGGTTGGAAAACATACACACTTATTACATGGCTTTGCCCTCATGCAGGAGGGTCTGAATGTCCAAGTGTCTGAAATAAACTAACTATTACAAAACCAAATGAAGGATTTAAGCTAATGAATACTAAATAACTAACTAGTTATCTAATTTATTACAAAAAGGATGAACAATAAAACTAACTATCTAAGTTAATCAACAATGAACATTCATAATACTTACAACAATGCTAACTATAATGATAATTAATTAATTACAACAATAATGGGAACATTAATTTACAACATTGATATAAGCAAAGATGCATAAGGTTTGCATGCACGTGACTATTTTCAGAAGCAACTCTGCCTGCCTCCCTTGGAATTTGTCCTGTTTCACCTTCAACTACTGCCCTCTATTTCTACAAAACACACTGTTGACCAAACATTGGAGCCTGGCCGGCCCCCAATAAGGCCCGACCAAGCCCAAACAAGGCCGGTCGTGCCCTAATTTCATGCAAAAGTCTGCTTCTGTGCTCTAAGGTGAAAACAGTGCAAACAGAGCTTTTCTGAGCTTTGTTTATCCCATCTGCTCTTCTTTGTCATGGAAAGGCTCAAGAAAAGAATAAAGTTGGTTCCAAAACCATCAATAAGCAAGTTGATCGCTTGATGATTTCAGAAACAATTGGACAAAAATCAATAAATGCAATGAACAACCACTCCTCCCTCCTATCATGAAGTGAGCTCAAAGAGGGAGGTAGAGACGCTTCAAATTTCATCAACGCATCATGAATTGGTGCGTGACGTCTCTTGACATTATGGACCCGGTATAACGTCCGGCCGAATCCAAGCAACCTTACTTATTTTCTTTATGTCGGTTTCATTGGTTGTAAGCCCATTTTATTAGTCATTTCCATTCTTTAATCAATTTGTCCAAAGTGATAGTTGAGTCCACTACATGAGAAAAAATGCCAAACGAGAAGTGATCTGAAGCATGAAAGAGGGACTACGCCTTGACGATAAACCTCTGTAGAGGTTAAGCCATTGAGCATAGGTCTCTTTCCCATGCCTTGAATAATCATCAATCTTTTGAGACAACTCTCAAACAAAAGAAAAGAAGAAAAGAGGGAGGTTACAGACATGATTGTGAGATTGATATGAAGAATAAGACTCTTAATATGAAAACCAGGCAAAGAAAAGCTATCAACTCAAATGGCTTGATATCTAAGGCCTAAACAAGCAAAGCCATGAGGACTTACAACATGATAGGCAAAGTATTCAAAGCATGAACCAATTAAATGAATTAAAACAAGTCTAAACAGCCCCTAATATGTAAAAACCAGTAATTAAAATGATGTTTAAAGAGTACGAAAAAGATAGGAAATAGCAAAGAATCACAAGGCTAGTGAACAAGAGCAAGGAGAGGTGGCTAGCCCCTCCATCTTTGAGACCTCAAACCATGTTTTTTAGCCTTTTTTAAACTCTTAAAATCAGTTTGAAGACTCAAAAAAAAAAAGAAGCATAAAGACAACGGTGTGAGCTATGAAGTAAGGTGCAAGAAAGGGTATTAAACTGTTCTACCTTTGGTAGCTATTCAAACCCAAGTTCTAACACTTGAAATGGATTCAAATAAATACAAAGATACAAGAAATTGATAGTAGAAGACAGAAATATAAGCAAGAGAAAAGATGGTAAGCCTATACCTTTTAAAGAGGACAAGCTCTTGTTGTGGATCAAACTTGGTCCAAACACACTCTCAAGTTTGAATTGTGATTCTCAAGACTCAACCAAGGCTCCAAGGTTAAGGTGTAAGGCTGTGTATGGTGTATGGTGTATAGTTATAGTTCAAAGATGGCAAGCTTGCACAAGAAGAAGGAGCTCTCAAATAAGTGTATAGGCTCTTTGGAAATTATTCAACCCTCAAAACAGAGATATATGCTTGTATTTATAGAATTTGAGCAAAATAGGTCGAAAATATCTTCAAAAATAGACAGCTGGCGAGCTCCTGCCTAGAACAGTGTTTATCGCCACCAAGGCACGGTCGGCCCCAAATGGCCACGGCTAGCTCCCAATGCGGCACAGCCAGGCCCCAACGTGCTCTCTTGTTTCTCTGTTTCAAACTCAGTGTAGGGTGGCACAATGTTCAAAAAGGGACCTCTGAAGTATAAACAAGGTAAATAGAAAGGTGTTAGGACTATTTCAAAACTCAGCTATGGAGTCCTTCGTTAAGCATTTGGATCACACACAATGTAACTTTCATTATCGAGTGTACAGGACAAAGCGCCCAAGTCTTACTGGCGGTCAAAAATGGGGTGTCTACACCAAGTAGCCTTGTACAAGGTATGGCACTTCCAAGCAGCTTTGTAGTTTTGTCGAGCAATCTTCTATGAGTTGTGGTACTGCCGAATTGCACATGCATGGGGTCGAACGCTGACTAATTCTTTACAGTGGAGAAATTGTTGAAGTCTAGTAATGTTGTACTCCAAGCAATGAGCTAGGCATGTATAAGCAATGTTGCTCTGTTGAAATGGACCGCCCAGAACCATGATAAATTTTTTGCAGCCGAGATAGGTGGATTGGCAATTCTTCGGCTTACCGAAACACATTGGTTGGCAACTCATTTGATCCTTTCTTGCCGGAACACTTGGTCATCTTGTCCTTTTAGTTTTGTCTTTGCCAAGAGCACTTGTTAGATGTGAGAAGTGCCCAAGTGCCAGGAGTTATTTTAAGTTACATTAAATTAATAATTATGTAAGTTCCAAGAATAATTGATGTAGGTATTTGGGAAAACATATTAAATTAATAATTGTGATAAATAGCAAGTTGAAATTAGCAAAAACAATGTAACTCTTGGAGTCGTCCTTGACATAAAAGTGTTCTTGGCCATTATTGTGGTGCTGAATAATAATGTTTAATCCACTTAAGATACACCAAGACATATATGTGAACTATAAGTTCATGAATTTAGTAGTAGAGATATAGAGCTAGAAGCCAAGAATAGTAATCTCAGATCATGTTACTGAGTGCAAATATATATTACCACGAATCATTATAATAATTCATGGTCTAACTTTGCTAATTTCTCCTGTTGAGAATGTTTTCTAGAGAGAGACAGAGTGCAAACCCAGCCATGGGTCTAACTATGATAATGCCTAAGCTAAACAGGCCATAAAGACTTTTATGTCATAGATACATAAATGCATGCAAATATTAGCAACCCAATAAAAAGCCAGCTAACATTTTATTGATGCTTGGTGTTGAGAAGGGGCATGTAACTCTACTGTTATGTTCATCCATACTAATAAGAAAATATATTATACTCGTAATACTGATTGACTATTATACTTACTACCTAGTTGGCCTCTTGATCGGCAAGTTGGCAACTTCATTGGCTAGCTAACTTCTTTGGTACCTCTTGGTCTTTTATCTTGCCAAAATGCGTGATCAGCAATTGATTTTGTGATATTAACCAATCGGCTGTGTATGTTCGAAATGCCTTTATTACCCTTCATAACTTTATTTATTCCATTGCTTGCCTAACCTCAAGCAAATTGCCGAATTGGGTTGCCGAGTTGCCGAAATGGTCACTGCAATTTTTCTTGACAAACTGAAATGAGCATCTAAAAAAGAGGTTGCCACAAGGATCAAGTTGATAAATAAATTTATATGCAAAGACTAAAAAACATGAGTTAATTGTTAGAGAGAGAAAACAGCGAAATGGCCCCTTGAGTTTCTTTCTATGTATCTGATTATAAAATCCATAGCACATGGAGTGCTTGGCCTAGAAAGCCAAGCTTTTATTCTGCTGATGCAAATCACATTAAAATATAAATAAACTTGCAATAAATTAGTGCAAAAGAAGAATGGTGTGTATTTATCATTTTCTTTGTTGAATTCTCAAACGTTTCCCATAAACAGCCAATTGTGATGCCTAGAAAATCCTCTCACATGGATTGTTGAAGAGATCCAACGAATAGCTGAGCTCGACCTCTCTAGATCTGCAAGGATGAACATAGTCGACGCCACCCAATCGGGGTTGCCGGCCGGAGACACTCCGATGATAAAGTTAGTCATTGAATCAATGAAAGAAGAAGATGTGGAAATGAATGGGTGTGTGTGTGTGTTCTGTTGTAGAGAAGATTTCCTCATCTATGGCATTGGTTTGCATCGAGAGCTCCTTCATTTGTGTCTACAATTGTTAGTCAATTATCGATTAATTAGCCACCAATAAAATTTATATTAACAAAACACTACAACAAAAGAATGTCTACTAAACTTAAAACTACATATCATGACCCCAACAACTCTATTATTACTTGGTATGTCATCCTTCAAGTACCCAGCCATCCACACCTCTGAGCAAGTTGCACGAACTCCATTCTTCTAATTTGTTTGCTACAATTACTATTAAAATTAACTAACAAAATCAAAATATACAATTTGAATTTGTAATATAAAGAAACTATATACCTCTACTCAAATAATTGATAATGGCTTTCTGCCTGTTATGTGATTTATTGTCTTCTTTCCCCAAATTTCTTTATTTTTTGTAATTTTTTTCCAATTTCATATGAATACAAACACAATATAATTTATTAATGAACAAAATAGACACAAGGCACAAAATAATTTACCTTTTTTTTAATACTTGTGCCTTCTGATTGCCCCAATAATAGACCAAGTTTCGCCACTAATGCTCATGTACTCTTTCGGGTTAACATACTAGTGGTTTATCTTGTTTGGAGCTAAGAGAGGCTTAAATTACTCAATATCTATGTCACCTTGGTTAAAGCCAAGATGAAGTCAGAGACCAATCATGGATGTTAGCACCCCGTTCTCATGCTGTGCCTATTATGATTAGCCAGATATGAGATCTCATTTAGCGCTTAGAAGGTAAGTAAATAGAGAATTAGGGTTAAGTGCTAGAAAGTGACTTGTGCGCTTAAGAGTGATTAGACTAAAATCTGTACGGTGTATAGAGTATGGCATCACTATTTGGAAGAGTAACTCCACTGTGGCATATATTCATACTACATGCACTTATATATTGACCCAGTGATGAGGTGAAAGAATGGATCCATATTTCCTCACCATGTGAGTCTTACACATCATTATTGATATGACTTTTACTTTTTTTACTGTTTGTGACCTTTGACTATGTCATAAGGTAAAGAGTTGATATTAGCTACTTTAGTATGTTTCCTGCAGTCAAGTATAATTCAGGATTAAGGGATATTACTCAAAAAACGGTCAATCCTAAACTAAATGGCATAAGGATGAATGAAATATCATCAAGTATTACACTTCTGAAGTGTATTCATTGCCGGCAACTCAAATCGTTATATATGGAAGGTGAATTGAGCGTGAATATATTGCATGATATGATAAGGTCAAATATGCTCTGTTAAGGGTTAGGGATGTTTGGACCGTTGTAATTGGATAGGTGTAGGTTATACGAGGCACTATTTTTATTTTAGATTGATGTCTCTATGTTGGCTCTGTTTGTGTTTCTAGTACAGAGCTTCCACATGCAGGTGTTCTTAGCAATTGCATGGTTCATTAGCAAATATGAGCTTGTTCGATGTTTGGGCATATCGAGATTGAAATTGAGATGTGGCAATGTCATGCGAACCCATGTGTGAGTGGGAGAGTTGGAAATCGAATTGAGTTTTAGACTCGAGTTTGGACGCCAATGGTGGCATGACCCATGAGTACACATCTAATTTGATTTACCTTTTTCTTGGGGATAAAAATATGAACCCTAACAACCCCATCTCATAAGAAGATAGAGATATAGGTGATTACATATCTCTCATATATATAATATCATACATGACGTATTATTCAGGTGCAAGTTTTAACTAAAAAATATTTTTGCAAGACTCTCTAACTCTCTACCATTGGAGAACAAACCATGCATTTGTATCGTGAATACTATGGGTAATTCTCTAGTAGTTGTTCTACCCCACTACTAGAAATAGTTCAAGTTCATCATTTGAGGCTCGTGATTCACTTATATCATCTATGAATTTGGTTTGAACATAAAAAGTATGCCCAAATCCAATTATTTCTGCTACGTATTATTTTGGGGGATTTCGTTAATAAAATTTTAATACATTAAGGACAAGTACAAAAAGTTTTCCTTGAAAAGTCCAGCACATATCACTATTATCAAAATATTAAACTTTAAAATAATATAACTTTTGATGTAGATGTTGATTTTTAATAAAATTAGTATTTTTAAAATCCACTCATCAAGATCTATCAAATAAGATCGATGTTAACTATAAAATTCTTTATAAAAATATATATATATATATATATATTACCATCGAAATTGATGTAAACAGTAACAGTAACATGTTACTCTATCTCACAGTAACATATTACTCTGTTTGACAATTACTCTGTTTAACAGTAACATATTACTCTGTCTCATAATAACATGTTACTCTGACAATATTGTCCAAAGAAAAAAAAAAAGAAGATATTTTACTTTGTCCTTGCATAATTATGTGTTTTTTTCCTTACGAGGTTTATAAAGTAAAATAAATTGAGGTGTACTTTTCACCCAATAAGAATCCCAATGAAGAAATTTTGGCTAAATTTTCCTATTATTTTTCCTACATATATGGAATATACATGTAAAATTAAACTACTAAAATGCTAGCAATAACCAATATGTACGGTGTTGTATATATTTCATAATAAAAATGTTACAAATTTTAAAAGTTTTACTAAAATTTTTATCAAATGTCTTAAATGAGTATGGGACCCACACCATGTGAGTCTCATGTGGATCCCACATTCATGTGAAACCATTGATAAAAATTTTGATAGAACTTTTGAAATCTCTACTATTACTCATTGGATAATATAAACGAAATATAATTGTAGGGATAAGGTCTCTGAAAAGTTAAAATATATTAGATATGACATCTGGTGAGTAAAATCTTTGGTAATTGCATCTAGTGGGATTTTAAAAAGAAAAAAAAAATTACGTATTCATAAAAAAATAATTATAATTATAATTATTAATATTTATAAAATTTTTCACTTATTTATTATTATTTTTTTAAAATTACATTGATTTGATATTTCGCCTAAAATCTTTCCAATAAGAATATCCATTTGACTTATAGAAAACAAGTCTAGTAGAGGCGATTTACTATCAAATTTCCCAAAAATAAAAGAAGAAAGAAAAAGAAATGTTGGTGATATGTGGCTTGTACGAAAAGGACCACACTGGACAGTGGTTAGAATAAAATTGAAATAGACGTTACCCCTGTTTTTGTCTCCTTTCTTTCCATGCTCTCTGCTCTCACCATTCACGGAAAAAAAACAATAGAAAAACTCCACAGATTTCCACAACCTAGACACTCAACATTTTATAGGTATATATGCTCTCTCTTTCTCTCTGCAACAGCATTATTGTTGGTTTGATTTTTTTTCATGTTTACTATAGTATGTCAGAATTCGGTTTCTGGGTTGCTTGATTTTTTCCAAATTTGTTTGATAAACTTCTGATCTTATTTATAAATCAGGAATTTTCTTCCTTTATTTCTTCCAAATCAAAGTGTGTGAGAGAGAGAGAGAGGTGTAATTGCTACTTCCCCAAGTCCCATGGAGGTCAGACATAGGCCAATGTGAGTTTCTTCTCTATTTTCTGTGAGCTTCTTCTCTGTTTGGTGTCATTTTTGTTAGGACTAAGCAAGGAATCCAAAAAATCTGCAAATCGAACCAATCCCGTCCAATCTAGTAGGTTTGGTATGATTTTTTTTAATCCGTGGTTCAATTCTAGTTTGGAAAATTGGAGAACCAGTCTCCCTGGATCGGTTTCGGATTTAAGTCCATGGTTCTGGATTAGAACCGAACCGGACCGGACCATATATAATTTATGTCATATACCTGATGCATACAATCCTACCCTATTATGTATAAACCACCTTATGCATACAATCCTACTCTCTTATATATAAACCAAATCGAAATTCATATCATTTCAGTTTTCTCTTCTCTTCTCTATGCCTCTAGAACTGATTTTTTAATTATTAGCATAATTTAGTTTTGTAATTGCTGTTGATACAACAATTTTTATTTGATGGGAGTTTTATGCTTGTTACATGTTGAACAATTATGCTTATTTACTAGATATTATATTTTTTTAAGTTAATAGTAGAATAATGTATTTATGTTTCGAAAAATCATAAGTAGTTTAATGTTGAAGAATGTTTGCTTGATACTAGTTTGTTTGATGAATGTTATATGATTTTTCTTGTGAACATATTATGTCAAACCATGGTTTCAAACCGAATTGAACTGTGTTTAAATGATTTGGTTCGGATTGGTTTCATGATATAAATGGATTGGTTTGGTTTCAATTTCTATGGAACCGTAGACAACGAATTGGTAATGATTTATCCCAAACCGAACCAATCCGGGCCCTGCTCGCCCCTAATTTTTGTTTTTCTATTTCATTTTTCATAAAAGCTTGAAAATACCCATCATTTTCACATCGTTTTTATTATTGTGTGAAATAAAATTTTAAAAATGTGATTTATTTTTATATTTTTAAAAGTGATTATTTTTAAAAATATATATTTTGTTTCCAAAAGTAGTTTTCGGAAACACTTTCACCCATTTTCAGAAGCCAAGCTATAATTTGGTGAAGAAACTAGTTTGTTTTGGAGTAGTATATCTTTCTGTCTTTTTGCTTGCATTGTGTCTTGAAGTCCCCGTTTAGGCCACTGTATATTTTTCTATGGATTTGAATAGTATGGAGGAGACGCCAAAACTTTTTCCAATTGAATGGAATCCTCAAAAGCAGAACTCAAAAGTAGGAAGTTTTTAATATATGGTGAGTTTTGTGTCATCTTAGTCCTTAATGTTTAAGTCGTGTCAATTTAATCCTCAATGTATAAAAGTATTTCGATTTGGTCGTCAATGTTTAAATTGTGTCAATTTAGTCCCCAATCTATGAAAAGTGTTTTAATTTAGTCATTTAATTTTCTATTAATGGAGTTAGATTGAGGGATCAAATTGAAGCATTTTTTTATACATCAGGGACGAAATTGAAATAATTTTATACATTGAGATCAAATTGATATAATTTAAATATTAAGAACCAAAACTACAGAAGACCCGAACTATAGGGATGAAAAATTGTAATTAACCCATATATGGTTATGGTTATGGCTTCACTATCTATCACCAACTGCACTTTCTTGGTCCAGAAGCATTATTCAACAACTAAACTTGAGTAGTGTTTGGTGTATGAAGGCCTGAGAGAAACAAAAATGATCTGGACAGCTACACATTTTTTATCCAAACATTTATTGATTGATTATTATATAACATTTTTGAAATCGTTGGTTATCCGTGATCGATCATTTGAAATGACAAAAAATTCTTTTCGTGAAAATAATCATAATCTAATAATATATATATACAAAGAATTAGTCACATAAAAAATTCACCAAATACTCAAATTTGTGTGGTTGAATGAAACCATCCAAAAGCAATCTCACATGGAAGATACATGTTCTTAGAATTTCTTACACTGACCAAGATATTGATGTCGTGATTTAGCATACATGTAAGAATCATGAATCATTTGTAATTTAGTAAGTACATATACAGAACAAGTAAAATAGTTATTCACTAAAGTAATCTAGCTGGTCAGCGAATATGTATGCATCAGTCACAGTATCAGTTGTGTGCTTGACCACTCCAATATCTGAGTGAATTGACCCTACTAAGCTGCTAACTATATGTTATAGTCATCTATGTCAGCAGTCCAAATCCAATTTTAACTGTGAACTAAAATCGATGATCAAGAACCCATATGTATGCCCTATGCCATATACTATGATCATCTAAAATTCGATCTCGAGGAATCATCAACACAGTTAATACTTGTGCATTGAAATAATGCAATCATCATATTCATAATTTGTCAAAATAATCAATAAAAAAAAAGTGTAAATGAATGCCTTTAACGGCATAAATACCCAAAACCAGTTTTATAATTCCAAAATAATATAAGCAATCCATTGAAATATTTTGTTACTGGAATTACTTCAATTCCTTAATGGCTATGTTTTTAGTTTTATTTTTTTGTGTTTATGTACTAAATATGTTCATAAAAGCCACTTTATTACATCAGCAAAGACATATACCAAAGGAAGTTCCCAGGAAGTAAAGACAGAGATTTTGAGAGGCCTTTCCATATTGCTATCCAAGATAAGAATGCCAAATCCAAGTTTCATTCTCCTTTGAAACTAGCCCTAGTTATCCTTCTATTTGGAAATTTATTGGCACTTCTCTACTCTCAAAATGTTTGCCATCGCAACCATGTTTCACATGCTGTTCCTCTGTAAGTCCTACCTCCTATTTCATTTTTTTACTAGATTCTTCATTACATGGCTACTCTTTGAATCCAGAAGAACATTTTTTGACAAAAAAGTAACTATACAAAGTGTTATTGGTTTAATGCCAAGCTTCTTTAACATGGCCAAGTTTTGTGAACAGGTGGATATGGAGTGGATTGGATTCACGATACATATCCCATTTGGACATTGATTGGGATGAAATTGCAAAAGTCATAGGGACAATGTCTGATGAGAATGAAGTCCAAGAGATTGGCCTTTTAAATTTTAATAAAAATGAAATCAATCATTGGAAACAACTTATTCCCGATGCAGAGCATATTGTTTTGCAACTAGACTATGTCGAGAAAAATGTGACGTGGGATACCTTGTACCCAGAATGGATTGATGAAGAGCAGGAAGAGGAAGTTCCCATTTGTCCTTATTTTCCAAAGATTGACATGCCTAGAAAACGGCTTGATCTCATTGCAGTTAAGCTTCCTTGTAGAGATGATGTGAATTGGTCTAGAGATGTGGCCCGGTTGCATTTACAGCTTACGACTGCTGAGCTAGCAGCTGCTTCCAAAGGCTATCATCCGCTGCATTTGCTCTTTGTCACAAAATGTTTTCCAATACCAAATCTATTCACCTGTAAGGAACTTGTTTTGCACCAAGGCAATGCATGGTTGTACAAACCAAACTTGAATGTGTTGAGGGACAAAACCCAGCTCCCTGTTGGTTCATGTGAACTTGCACTTCCATTCAAACCAAAAGGTTTAGTTTTCACCTACTTCTCTTACATTAGTTTATTCCTGCCCTCAACATGAGCTCTAGTGACTCTTTCTCTGATTTTGCACAAAACTATACGCTTTGATGTTGCATACCCTAACTTAAATTTTCCATACAAGTTGAATTTTTTTTATGCCCAAGTAGCAGAGGCTCTACATGGCTTTATTAGAAGTATTGAGCGAAATGTATTTGAAATCAAATGATGCGATCATAATTTTTTTTTTTTTTAATCATTAGCAAAAGCCTTAAACCTCAATGATAGGCATGATTTGACATTGTTACACTCAAATGTTTAATATTTTATTTATAGTATTGATAATTTTTGTTTTGTGTGTGTGTGGGGGGTTGTAAAAATAGCATTGACCAAAGATTACAACAGCATTGACCAAAGATTGATTTAACAAATTTGCCAATACATATCGATCAATAAAGTTAAGGAGCCAATTTACAAGGAAATATTAGTGAGTATATCCAAGCTAGAGACACCGTTTTTTAGAACCATGGGAAGTACATAAAAATTAGGTTTTATAAGGGCTCATTAAGTGACCTATTTCTACCAATCTAATTTAAAAAAATTAACTTGAGAAAGTAGGTGTCCTGCCTTTGTGTTTTATGATCATTTTATTTACTATATACTGTTGGAATGTGTCCCATTTGGGGTGGTTATAAAGCTTCAGTTTCTCTTTCCTTAACACTTGGGTTTTAAGGAGAAGTATGTACTGGGCTTTTCAATTTGGTACCAGAGTTTAGTTGGGTCTGTGACTAGTGTGCTGTTTGTCTGGCTACTGTATATGTGTTGGAATGTGTCCTACATTGCCTACAGTTGTCCCATCTGTGCTAGTTATAAGGCTAAGTTAGTTTTACTTATTCCAATTCAATAGTAAGCACTGATACAAAATCTCTTGAAAACAGAACATGGCTACTCTGGAAATGTGTATCGGGAGGCATATGCAACAATCTTGCATTCTGCTGACGTATATGTGTGTGGAGCCATAGCTGCAGCTCAAAGCATCCGCATGGCAGGATCCACACGAGACCTTGTTATACTTGTCGATGAAACAATCAGTGGGTATCATAGGAGTGGACTTGAGGCTGCAGGATGGAAAGTCCGGGAAATCCAGAGGATAAGAAACCCAAAAGCTGAAAAAGATGCCTATAATGAATGGAATTACAGCAAGTTCCGATTATGGCAGTTGACAGATTACAACAAGATCATCTTCATCGATGCCGATATGCTTATACTTAGAAACATTGACTTCTTATTTAGCATGCCTGAAATTTCTGCAACAGGAAATGACGCAACACTTTTTAACTCGGGTGTGATGGTGGTAGAGCCATCAAACTGCACATACCAGCTTTTAATGGATCACATCGACAAGATTGTGTCCTATAATGGGGGAGACCAAGGATACTTGAATGAAATCTTTACTTGGTGGCATCGGATTCCAAAGCACATGAACTTCTTGAAGCATTTTTGGGACAGAGACGATGAAGAAGAGAAACAGATCAAAACTGGGCTTTTTGGAGCTGAGCCTCCCATTCTTTATGTCGTCCACTATCTGGGTCAAAAGCCATGGCTGTGCTTCCGGGACTACGACTGCAATTGGAATGTGGATATTTTACAAGAATTTGCAAGTGATGTTGCCCATTGGAGATGGTGGCAAGTGCATGACTCAATGTCAGAGTTACTGCAACAGTTTTGCCTGTTGAAAACAACTCACAAGGCACAATTGCAGTGGGATCGGATGCAAGCCCAAAAGGCAAACTACACCGATGGGCATTGGGAAATTAAAATCCGTGATAGGCGTCTCAAGAGGTGCATTGACAACTATTGCTCCTGGAAAAACATGTTAAAGCATTGGGGTGAGGAAAATTCCACAGAAAATGAATTTGTACACCGACCCCGCGTACCATAAAAATTTACAATGGAAACAAGTCTACCAACATAGAAATCCAATAAAGAATTCAGAAACACAATATACATGCATTTTCTTGAAGTGGGCCCTGCCAACAAATCTTGAGTGACAAAAGTGTGTTCGTATTTACTTATGATTTTGTGTTCTTAATGCAAGAAGTTCTTGTAGAGCCATTTTGATATGGGTATGAGTAGGTGTTATTCTGCCTTTGATTTTTCGAGGCTAACCTATTTACAAGTATGTGTACTGCAAAATTAGGATTGCAGGTCTCTGTGTAGGAGAAATTATCCTTTCTTTTGCTCATGCTTTATAGAAAATTCCCTTGATTTTCTCCTGCTTTATATCAGTCTTAATTATCATCAGGTTCTAGTGGGAACTACATTGTTCATAGTTAACAAGCATTATATAGAGGTATCAAGGTGACTTTGATGGTGGAATTAGGGAGGGGGGAGTACAACATAGCCATAGGTGATCTTGATGACTAACCTTCATAACAGATTCTAACAAAACTAACCTGGTTATGCAACAGATTCTATTTATGTAAGCTATGTTTGGTTTGGGGGGACAATGGATATGGGATGTTCACGTTGTGCCTCAGAGGCAGAACACACAAACACATAAGCAAGAACACACAAAGATTTACATGGTTCAGCAAATCGCCTACATTCACGGGCAGCGGATTTCACTATATGGACAGAAGTACAATATTACAACAATGGAGGAGGAGGAGACACTACTCTCACTCAACTCTTGCTCATTCTCTCTTGTTGCTTACACTGTGTAATTCTCACACTCTCTGATTTCACCACACCAAACTCTTCCCATTCACTACCCATTTATAGATGCAATGGGAGAGCCAAGCCGCCGACAACATTAAAGGCAGCCACCAACAAGATCAGCCACCCTACCATGAGTAGCTCGCTTGGATCCCTAGATTATTCATTTTTCTTCAATCAGCAACCATTATTGACAAAGAAAATCTGAGTCAATCTTCAACAGTTCGAAACTGCCATTCTCACAAAATTGGACCAATGGCACCTCGAAGGCAACCAGAGGTCCAAAAAAGGTTGATTGATTTTTTAGGAGTCACACCTGATTGCAAGTCTTGGGAAAACAATTATTTTAGCCTTCAATAATAGACACTTGTCCCGTCACTACCCAAAGAAATGAGTTCATGAACTAAGTCATTACCCAAAGAAATGAGTTCACGAACTAAGTTACTAGGCGGGAAGGTCTTAAGCATCCACTTACTAAGCATGATCGTTGGATTGAAATTAAACTTAGAAAAAAATTAACCAATTATTCGCAATATGAGTATATAAGCAATTAATCAAAGCAATTAAACTAACTATTACAACATGAATAATAAGAGAAATGGAAGTAAAGAGGGAATAAAGAAAACTTGAGCAAATATGTTTGTACTAAACAATACAAGACATTAGGACACATGGATGCCTATCATGCTTCTAATCATTCTAGACTACTTATACACCATACAGTGAATGAAATCTAGCAATAAAGGGATGAAAACAGTGAGCAAATCATGATTTTCATGTCATGAAAACAAAGGGAATTAATGTAAGGGGATTTCTTGATTTGTTACTTATAATGCAAGACTATATTTCTAAGTTAGTAGCTAGCAGCAGCAATAAAGGTGGAAAACAGTAGGTTTAATACACTGAAAAGCAAAGAGAAACCATTATAAAGCCTTAACAAACTCAACCCTATTCTAAGGCCTTTATCTGTTACTAACAAGCTAATCCTTCTCAACTTTCTATTCCTTTTCTGATTGATCGAGGGAGACCCGAGGCAAAAATTATCGGGTGATTCAGGAATTCTAGTATAGCCATTATATCCATCCATCCAGTTACATGTCGTGATGTGGATTTGGTCCTTTTTTTGGGGGTGAAATAATGTTCACATACTTCCTTGTTATTGGATGAACACATGACTTCAAACTTGTTTCAATGTTGACATGTTTTGTTTGTGTTTTTTATTTTTGTATCGTTTTGGATCTGTGGGTGAATGTAACCATGGTTGTGTTTGGAAAGAACAAAAGAAAATATTTTTGGGGACTTCAGGTTTACATTGTAGATTTTCATCATAATTTGGTTTTTGAGTTGAAATTTCACCTCCGTTTGGGAAGTGAGTTGGCTTTTTGGCTTTTTGACTTTTTTGGCTATTTTAGCCTGGGCTAAAAAGCTTGGTTTGGGAATGACTTTTTAGCTTTTTTGACTTTTTTTGTGAGAGAAGAATGTAATGACTATGGGTTGGATGTGATGTTTTATTTTTTGTGGCTAAAATAGCCTATTTTGTCTTTTGTGGCTAAAATAGCCAAAAAAGCCCAGAAAAGCCCTTCCCAAACGGACCTATTAGTTTATCCTTTCAAATTTGGTATTTTCAATAATGGCAAACCAAATAAATATTGTGTCATTTTTTATTTTTTAATTTGGCTAGAGTTTTGAAGGAATTTATGAAGAATGAGAAAAAAAACCCAAAAAAAAATAAAATTAAAGGTATTAAAAAAATTGACGTTTTGTATTTTATTTTTGAGCAATGCTACGTACCTCGAATTTGATCTTGGTTCGAGTGGCTCAAATTTCATGTTGTCGGTCATTCGGCCGGTCGTCCGGGGAAAAGACTAACAGTCGCAGTCGACAAGGTAACAACCGCAGTAGACAGGTGCTTCACCCGGTCGTCTGGGTGGTCGTCCGGTGAACACAAATTCGCACCATTCACACCTAAAGCTCTCGAGGCCTAAAACATTTTTGTTTATTTTTTTGGGTTCCTAAGCACAGTAGCATTGAGTTTACCTTTCAAAACTATGTTTATGTTTAGATAATAATAATAGTAATACTAACAATAATGATAATCGGATTTTTTTTTAAGATTCTTGCTATTAAGATTTTATAAGATAAATGAAATATAATATTTTCATAATAGTTAAGGTCTCTCAACATTTTCATAGAGAAAATTCGGTTTAGAAAAATTTTGTTCAACTTAGAGAAATTTGGCCCAAACTCAAGAGAGGTTTTTTGAAAATTTCTTAGAGGTATTTTGAGATTTTTTTGTGAAATTAAAATTTCTCTGAGTCGAGTTCGAGATTTTTCTAAGTTGGGCGAAATTTCTTTAAGTCAAATTTTCTCTGTGAAAATATTGAAAGACCTTAGCTAATTAAAAAAAATATCTTGGATATCTCCTATTACAGAAAGTTGGAGAGGAATGTTTCACTAATTTTCTCTAATAATAATAATAATTTAAAAATAAAAGTGGAAAAAATGAGAAATTAGAAAATGAAAGAAAAAAAAAAACTTCAGGGTTTTACTATTAAATAAAATCCCTCTCTCTCTCCCTCTCTCTCTCTCACACACACAGATACAGAGCAAGAAGAAGAAGAAGATGATGTCAAAAATGGATGTATGTGGTATTATTGGAAGAGCAATAGCTTATAAATGTCTATTAAAAGTTACTAATAATCCTCAATCCTCATTTGTTTTGCTTCGTTCACTCTCTACAAGCCCTAGATCTTCTTCTGTAACAAGAAATGAACAAGGCAATTCGGATCTCCACGATGCTGTTTATTTAATAACATGCTCCAAATGC
This sequence comes from Camellia sinensis, assembly GCF_004153795.1. NCBI lineage: Eukaryota > Viridiplantae > Streptophyta > Magnoliopsida > Ericales > Theaceae > Camellia > Camellia sinensis. The sequence continues at coordinate 825,294 of NW_021027269.1, read as the reverse complement.
AACCTTTGCCCCTAACTTCTGACTTCAACAAAGCTTTAGGGACTATTACGAAAATGGGTCATTGCACCACAACTCTTTCTCTTATGAATAAAGTTGCAGGGCATTCGGGCAATGTTTTCAAAACCAGACTGGTGAGCAAACCGAAAAAAGAGACCGGGCGGACGGGTTATTGGTTCAACCGTCGGGTAAAGCGGTCGGACCGTGACGTCATAATTAATATTATATAATTAAAAAATATAACTATAAATTAAAAATAAATAAAAATATATATAAATAATCAAATAAAAATAAAAATTGTTACATAGTATTTATTAATAATATTTAATAAAGTCATAATTGATATAAAAAAAAAAAGTCACTTATTTTAAAAAAATTAAATTTTTTAAACATTCATTCCAAATAAATTGATTGAATGCTAGATTTAATTTTGGAAGGAAATGAAATTTTCAACTCTCTCTCCAATCAATATGTTTCAAATAATTTGATTGAATCCCACATAGAATTCTGTACATTTTCTTTGAAAAATCTTTTCCTATAAATAGGAATAGACTTTCATAATCTTCTTAAGCTTTCAATGAGACTCTTCCTTATGAGAGGAAACTCTTGAAATAAGAATTTTTAGTCAAAATTTTAAAATATATTTATATATACCAGGCCAACCATCTTGGTTTTAGGTTAGAAAAGATTCTAAAAACTCAAATTCTTGAAAATCTCTCTCTCTCTCTCTCTCTATCTTGCAACCTACACACTCTCTCTCTACATTTTCTAAACCAATATTGGAGCTCTCATTACTGAGATTATTGAGTCTAAATTTCTGCCCTTGGGAGTGAGAACTTGTGGGTTTGTTAAGAAAAGAGTTACCTTGCTTCAAGAGGTATAATTTTGAGCATCTTTGTGCTAGTTGTTTTCTATCTTTTCTTGTTGATTTTGAACTATTTTTACACTATTTTTATGGGCTTAAGCTTGTGGTTTAGAGCTACCAAAGGTGGAGGGGTTAACCACCCTTCTTTGAACCTTGTTCTCCAAGTTTTGCTATTAGTTTTCAGAGTTTTCCAAAGGTTAAAATTCATTTTTGAAGTCCCAAAAATGGAGGGTGTTAGCCTCCCCTCCTTGTACTTGTTTCCTAGCTTAATTGCTCCATGTTTTAAGTTTACTCTTTTAGCTATTTTTCCTTTAATTCTAGCACTGTTTTAGCGTAAATTAGGATTGTTTTTGAGAGTTAGCTTCATTTATGCTCTGTATTGCATACTTGTTGTGTAATGGTCCTTATAGGTGTAGACACCCCATTTTTGACCGACCTTAAGACTCAGACGTCATCGATTGAGCGCTCGATATTTGCGCATGTTGTGCTCATTTTGAGGTTTCAGAATTCTCGGCTGAGAGCCTTGCCTTTGGACCTCGGGACTCTTTTGTGCTTTACCTCAGTTTGCAAACCAGGTTCTATTTTCTCTTCCCGAAGGGAGGGAGAGGCCTCGTAGACCATCTCTCAGTGGCCGTAGGCTACTTTTCGTGGTCGTAGACCACTGTTCCTGTTTGGAGACCAGTTTTCAGTTTTTAGAGCCGTCGGCCGTACGCCTCGGTTCGAGACTGCTTAACTTTCTCCGTTTGGCACGGTTTTTGGAGAGCTTGAACCTTTTGAACCTTTCAGAGGCACTTCTTTCTTGAGGAAGCTTGAACCTTTTGA